>JBAJNP010007167.1:0-23349 GCA_036877545.1 Yasuhikotakia modesta | reverse complement strand
TTCTCATTTGTTTGGCAACACACCACAGCTGCATCGCATTAAGATTACGGCCATTGTGACATTCAGACCTGTGACATTGTTAGTGCCATGTGCTACTTTCTCACTTCTCTACATCATCTGTGAGGAATCACTGAGCTGATAATGTGGTGTTCGGTTCCTCAGGCTGGTCTGGAGGGCCACGGGCTGAACTGCAGTCGTGTGCTGGAGATGTGGCAGGATGTTGGTGGCGCTGCTGGAATCAGTGATGCTGACATTATCTCATGGTGTAACTTCAACCTACAGCCAGTCGTAACAGCGCTCAGTACAGCAGCAACATACAACATGACGGTGAGACAATAAAGTAACATCTAACATTCTCACAACATTAGCTAGCATTCTCTGTAAGTCATGCAGGTTTGCAATGACATGAGGGAGAGTAAATGATGAATGTTTGGTGTAAATATCACTTGAACAGTTTGGCAGTAAAGTGTTTTTCCTGCTAATGACTGATATTCATTAGTCACCACTAGGTGGCAGCGTGCACCAAAGACTGATCTGATCTGGTTCCTGTGTGTTTGTTTGGTCTTCCTGCTTTAAACAGGAAATGGAGCTGCAGCCTCTGTGGCTCAACAGCACTGCAGAAATGATGGTTGAGTCACTGGAGATGCTGTATGAAGCCGCTTTGAACTACACGTTTGTGACCACACACCTAACAGACACCCTGCTGCAGTACACATCAATGTTATCCAACCTCACCATTCCAGAATTAACAAACCTGGCGGACTGGAATGCCCAGCTTTTCCAGACGCAGTTTAACCAAAGGTGATAAAAGCCTTAGTCATTTTGTACACAAGATTCTCACAGTGATGTTGATCTGAGCTGTATTAAGTGACACCAAACAAATACCCGCCTCATAACAGAGACAGATCTGTTACAAAGATACACGTTTGTTTTTTAACTGTGTGAGAATGAGACTTAAAAAGAGTTAAAAATGAATTTTTGACGACAAAAGCAAAAAAATGTGCGCATAAGGACAAAGGTCTGGATTCTTGCAAATGAAATAAGTATGACTAATTAAATCCAAATGTTAGTTGATTTATTCAGTTTGACTTCCTGGCTTCGGAACAGGTTTGAGCAGATCAGATAGTTTGTGTTATTCTGTTATCTCTGTCTGCTCTTAAATTGATTTTGCTTTATGTGCTCATCCTTGTAATGAACCGACTGCTGATAAAAATCAAATTATGCATTTGTGCATATCTGGGTAAATCAATCTCTGCAGGAACATTTATGTGTCTGCGTAGATCATTGACCGTGATGAAAATTCTCCAAGTGTATTAGAACTATACAATTCTATTAATATAATGCAAGTACCCACTGAAATAGTGAATGACGTCAAAATGAACTATGGACTGATGCTTTGAAGTGTTTAACCCAGCTAACAGTGAACGTTTATAGGACGTGGACTAACGTTGACTAAAAATGTCTCAAAGTTATTGCAGTAACGTTAGTTGAAGTTTTTTAATCATTATGCATATTAAAGACTGTATTAGCTGATGTGCTTCTCGTATGTGTTTATCTGTGTATTCTCTTATACTGTGAGTTAATATATTCCCAAAGAGACAGTATTTATTTGTATTATTCATTTAGACTGTTTTCTGAATGTCTAATACTAACTTGCGTTCTTTTACATTCTTCAGTTTGTCCACAGTACAAATGGCGCTGGATCAAATTGAGGCAGAGCATCCCTGGATGACGCCGTACATCAGGGCGATCGAAGCGAGTATGCGGTACATTCTCCAGAATGGTCTTCAGAACTCACCCCCAGATGCTCAGACTGTCTGGCAGGCTTTGGAGATCGCCCTAACTGGAATGAACTTCACGCAGGAGTCCATTTATAACATCCTTAGTGGGAACATCTTCACAAACACCAACGGAAGCACAGTTGACAGTATTATAAAAGATGTGATCCAACAAGTCATTGATATGGGATTGCTTGGGGACTCACCGATGCTGTATGGAATATTGCACCAGTTTCTGTATTTGGAAAACACAAGTGGCATCCTGGGGAAATCTATTGAATTTTTCAACTGGCTAATTTTTACTGAGGAAACTGGAATCAACTTTGTCTTGGAAAGCCTCCCCAAGCTGTACGAGATAGTACGACAACTTCTGCCATCTCCAGCCATAGCGACATCTCCTCTACAGTGCTTGACTAACACCATTATTGACATTGTTGGAAATGTTTTTCTCATGCTGAGACAGATCAAACAAACCAGTGACGTTTTTGCCCCTATGGACCCCTATCTTAACCCTCTTCAGATGCAGCTGGCTCATGGACAAAACCTACAGGGTATTTTGTCCCATACCAGAAACACCAGAAGACACAGACGTGAGGTAATGAGGGAACCAGTGGACGACTTCCTTGACCTTCTAGATGTTGACTACCAAACTTTGCTTCAGATTCTTTCTGTTCCACCCACCCCAACTGAAATTTTGGAGACCATCCATGTGTTCTTCTCCAATCCTGACCTGGCTGTCATTATAAAAGGTCTTTCGGGTGAAATGAATGCAAGTCAGGAGGAAACCATTGATACTACTCTGAACGTGCTGTCGTACTTGACACTCCCAAGCAATGGAGAGAAGTTTCTAGAGATGTTCACGGATATTAATAATGAGGGATGGAATCTGGAGAGCCTGGATAAGGTAGAGAAGCTGGCAGGAAGCCTGGGACAGACGGTTGATGTGGCCATGGTTCTATCAGAGCAACCATCTCTGAACATCGCAAAAAGAATTGAGCATTTTGCCCAACAACTTCAAGCTTCTGTGTCCAACATTGCCTCCCAAGAAGGAAATGGCACCACTGTCATGGAGTTTCTCACTGCCCTCAACACCACCCTTAATGAGAACTTTGAGGGAATGAGTAACATCAGCCCTCAGTTCGCAGATGCTCTTCAGAACATAATTAGCTTGTTTTCCAGCCCAGGGTCAGAAATGAGCATGGCGCCGTATTTGATGGCTCTGGACCAAACTGCTGAAGCCTTCTCCTCTCTGATCTCTGGAGATCAAGCCGTATATTTTAACATATCTGGACAAATGTTCAAAGGTTTTGCATTGCTTGAGGCGTATCCTGAAGATATAGAGAAAGTCCTGCTGTCAACCAGCCTCATATCTGATGCTCTGAACCAGCTTTTTAGCCTGTTACATGTCACAGCAATTCCAAATGGACAATCTGTTCAGGAGGCCACCAATCCCATAATCCTCAGCAGTGCACTGGCCACTCATATCTTGTTTAACCTCTCCATGTCTAACTACAGCCTGGGCAACAGTGCAGAGAGGGAGAGTCTGCTGACCCAGGCATTCAATCAGATGACTGCAGTTCTCCCTGTGGAGATGCACGTTTACCTCCACAACATCAAATCTGCTCTCTTCACCGTCTGCTCCAGGGTCTCCAGCACTGAAGACATCATGTCAAACTTCCCAGAAATCTCACAAGAAGTTACAGCATCTCTCCTTTCCTCACTGAACGTAACATATGATCCAACATCTGTGCAAACCACTCCAGACGATCTCATTTACATCTTGATGACTGTGTCCAATCAAGTGTCCATGAGTGTTTTTGAGGGCCTTATGTCAGCGGATTACCCTCTCCAAATATCTCAGGTAATGAATTCCTCAAGCAAGGCTGTACTAGCTTTATACTCCATAATGCCCACTGAGGGAAGACCATACCTCAATCTCACAGTCAACCTCATGGAGACAACATCCTCTGTTCTGAGTAACTCCAGCTCCTCTGGCAATGTAGAAGAGTCAGTGTCCCTCATACTCAACACTGTCAGCGGTCTTCTGGCCACAGTTCCACACATTAATACAAACTTCTCAAGCAGCATTTTTGGTGACCTGGAACAGACCCTGAAGACAATTCTTTCAGTCCTCCAAATGGAGCAAAACCCTCTCACCCAAACAGCTGATATTACTCAGCAGCTGCTGGACACCATTCAGAACCTCCTGTCTCTGGGCAACAGCAGCATGGCGTTTGATCTAGCCCAGAAAGTGCTGGAGGCTGCTAACAAGAGCATTGGCAATCTGCAGATGATGAATGACACAAACTGGAATAATGAGTAAGTTTCTCACAAGCTCATACTCAGCTAAAAGGAACATTCTCAGAACTTACTCTCAAATAAAAATGCCCTTAAAGTTAGCAAAACTGTTAGCAAAAAAGTAGCGTAAGTGGAACTCTTTTAACATTATATACGAAATACATACAAAATATTATGCTTCGTTAATGAAATGTTTTAGAAACACTTTTTTACATTTTTTTTTTACAACCAAGCATCAATGTTAATACAATTTTTCCAACCCTGGACGTTTTTAACATTACAAGAACTTTCAAAATATTTTTTTTTGTTTTTGTGACTTATTGGAAACATTATGGAAATTTTATAACTGTTTCAAAACATTACAGTTTTAAAAAAAAAGTCAACCAAGCAATAATGTGAATACGACACCAAAAACCTGGATGTTTAGATTTTTTTGTGGTATGTAATAAAAAAAACGTTAATAACACCTAAAATTGCAGCTATGTAGCTGGGCCCGTTTCTCATTTTCTTTTGCTGTTTATTGAAAGTCTATTTCCTGGCTCCCATATTTTCAGCCAGCCGACATTTACCCTGCATAATTGCTTACTACTTCAAAGAAATATGGTTCACGGCTCTGAAAGAACTTTCTTTCAGGGTCATGAAAATAAATGACCTTATTCCGCTGTACAGCCCTGCGATTACGTTTATGATTTAACTTTATTTGTGTTTACTTAGGATTTCTGTGCTGCTGACAAATTTAGCCAACAGCCTTCCAGAAGATCTGCAGTATTCCAGCTTTATTAAGACCATCATGAGGAGTTTGGCCAACGAATCCCAAGGTAGATAAATCACAAGATTTACTCACCTCAACACAAACTCCTGAGGGAACAATCTCATGTACTGACAGGAGACCCACAGCTGCATGTACTGCAGCTCTCATGGTTTGCATTCTTCTGTGTGAATGCGTGGTTACTTAAATGCATAATTTAAATTTGTTTAGCTTGAGAAAAATACACTGGCTTGCACACTGTAAATATTTCATCCGTCCGACTCTCCCACTGAATAAATTATCTAGTTATTCTCTGTAACACTCATGTATCTTAAGCAATATGTGCTTTTTATTTTCCTATTGCAATGATTTGTTAGTTGTCATTGCAATACCGTAATTAATGTGAGTGTGAGAGTATCTCTACG
This sequence comes from Yasuhikotakia modesta, assembly GCA_036877545.1. Lineage (NCBI taxonomy): Eukaryota > Metazoa > Chordata > Actinopteri > Cypriniformes > Botiidae > Yasuhikotakia > Yasuhikotakia modesta. Next base: position 18,100 of record JBAJNP010007167.1, on the reverse strand, counting down.
TTTTATTTAGTCCCATTACTGTAGTCAGATCATGTGATAGTGTTTGTGCTTCTTTAAAACAGTTTGTTTTTAACAGTTCCTGTGTCCTGCGATACCACGGGTGCTGTGTGTTAGTAGCTGACTTTGCTTTAATGTACACATTGCCAGCTTCTTTTCGCTGATAAGTCACTTGTTAAGCCTCTCGCTTTGCTTTTTATTTGCTAGCGTGCTTTAATAGCGCCCAAGTCTTCGTTGAGCATTTAATTTCCCCATAAGTGTCTGATGGTTTTTATTGCTTGAGGTGTTGCACATGCCCGAGCTGTCAGATCTAAATCAGCGCGCGGCTCCATAAAGCTTCTCAGCATCTCTGTTTAAGGAGGGGATGGTGGCTAGATCATTTGCTGCTTGCTGCACTGTGAGGTCAGCCTGAAAGTGAAGTTAGGTGCGAGTAATGAAGCCTGTGGGGAATTGAAGTTGCTTTAGCTCTGTGAAAGCTTTGTCTTTGTTTCCCCTCAAACATCTCTCACCTCTCTGTAGAAAATCTGCATCTGCTGCTGCAGGTGCTGAACACTGTCTTTGAGTTTGGATCAGCCAACTGGATGAACGAGAGTTCAGGCCTGGTGCTTGACCGCCTGTTGACTCAGGTGAGTGTATTGAAGGTTTAGAAACAAGCTAAAACACTCCCCTGTTAGTTTCTGTGTAGCTACATTTCTCTTATTTTATATGTAATGTATGTATAATGTATTTACAGCAACAATGCAAAACTGTAAAAAACTGTAAATGCTATAAAATAAAAAATGACTTGTTTTCTAGTTTTGGTAGTGATGAAAGCAAAGAACAACAGGTATCTAGATGTTTCTGGTCATAGATGCAGTTTGATCATTCACACAGTTCCGTTAAATCAGTCAGGATGATTTCCTCTGAGGATGTCCAGCTGTGACATCATGTTTCCTGTCCTGATGTCACAGGTGTGTGCTCTGGAGGACATGGCCTCCGTGAAGATGATCAGCCAGTCTCTGTCTCTGAAACCCAAACTGCTGTGTAACTTCCTCATCCCAACAGTCCAGGCCGTTCACGTGCTGGTGCTGGGTACCGTAAACGATGGCATCAGCCTCTATGACCTGTTTTACCAGACGTTTGTGGGCGACCCCAGCACTTACAACACTGCAGTGGACTGGTACAGTATCTGCTTTCTGAAATGAGCATTAAGTTGAAATATTTATAGAAGTCTGTCTGTGTTCTCAGTCAGTCAGTGAAGCTGTGTAAACAAAAGTGCAAATTGAATAATTATAAAAATGCAAACAGTTCCTTTTCTTATTTATGTTTACCTTTTGAATTTTTTATATTCAGAATTTATTTTTATTTACATTTAGGCACTTAGCAGATGCTATTATCCTAAATAACTTATATCCTAATAACAAGATGTGGAAATTTCACAGGGCAGCAATAACATAAACAGAGCTGTACAAAGTTCCAATAATTGTTTGAGACAAAAACAGGGGGTTAGAGGTCAAGACAGATTTTTGGCCTTTCTTGAACATTGAGGGAAGCGCTGACCTAACAGAGTTTGGGAGATCATTCCATCAGCAAGAATTGTGAAGCTGAATGAGTGGAAGGGTGACTTTGTGCCCTTTGAAGAAGGTTCTCATTGTTTTGTTTTTTCTGTGTTTGTTTGAAGGACCTCCACCCTCTCTCAAATTATTGGTTTCAACATGTCGACTATTAGATCTCTGAATCTCAATATGCCGTCTCCAGGTATGTTCCTCTGTCTCTTCCAGCACAAGAACAACAAGATCAGGTTTAGATGGGGGACCTTTTTGTTCTCTTTTTTCTGCATGTCTTTCTGTCGTGTGTTTGACAGCTGAAGTGAAAGTATCGGAGCTGCTGAAAAACACAAGTCTGTTTGTGGAGGATGTGGAGCGTTATACCAGCGTTCCCCCTGAAACTCTTCAGGCGCTCCTGGAGTCGCCTCTGCCCAGCAGTAATCTGCAGGTACACCACAGCCCTGTCCCTGTGAACACATCAAAGCTGCTCAGATGTCTTCAAGAAATGTTTTTACACAGTGTGAGGCAGAAACTGGAGAATAACAAAAATGCAATAAGCCACAATGCCCCTTCTGAGTCTCGCTGCCCTCCAGCGGGTTATAAAATAATATTCTGGACATAAAACTGTGTTTTGTGTTGTTCTTTTAAAAAATGTTTTTGCCTCTTTGGCAGTGACATTATTTAGTTAACAGAGAACGTTCCTGAAACCGTGGGCTACATATTCCAAATGTTGTTTTAAAGTTAATAAACCATTTTTGAAGTATCATTAGTAGGAATATTTTTAATGTTTTAGATCATATCAAAAATGTTATTCTTAAAAACTTTACAGATTTAAAGTTTTTGACCAAGCCATAACATTAATGCAACATTCAAACAATTGAAAGCAACAGAAAGGAGCTCACAGAAGGTGTTATTAAGCGTGGAGTACTGCAGTTTGTCTTCTCTCTGTTTGTTGCAGATCTTGAAGTTGCTGACAGAGATGCAGAAGTGTGTGGATGCCTCGTCTGTGGTGTTATCTCCTGAAGGACAGGCCGTCTTCAGTGCCCTGTGTGATCTGTCTGTTAATGACTGGTACAGCCTGCCGATACTCCTGCTTCGGCATGTTGACATGAAGACTGCTGTATTCAGGGTATTTATTAAATATACAGTAGTACAGAATTACCAGATCTGTGTTCCGTCAAAACATTTCAGAAGCCAGAAAGCATTTTAAAATCATTTAAATCAGAATTGTAGTGTAAACAGAATTGTATTTACACACTTAATTTATGCATTCATATGTTAACACAGCATATGTGGATGACACATTAATATAGACCCTTCTGATACATCATGGCGTTCTCTTCCTGTCGTAACCTGGATCTTCTCATTGTCTCGCAGCTGATCGTGTCTCAGGAGATTCAGGATTTGGTGGGAGTCATGCTGGAGATGGTGACGTTCCTGACAGATATGATGGGCAAACTGGCTCCAGCGCTTAACAAACTTCAAGAGTACCTGGGCACCATAGAAGATCTGAACCTGGTGGCCAACCAAGAGTTTCACAGTGTGAGTTCTCACAAAGAAAATGTTTAAAAGTATATGTCCATCCCTCTTAAATAAAGCCCATTTCACGGTGTTAAATCTGTGCGTGTCTGACAAACGTGTCTGTGGATTTTCTCCTTCAGCTGGTGAGAGGAAAGCGATCCACCATGTCCAGCAAAGCCACTCTGAGCACCATCTCTCGGGCCTTGTGCAAAAATGGCATCCTGACTCTCTTTGCCATCACTAAACTTCCCATCATGACCGACAGCGATCCCTCCGTCCAGGAGGAGCACAGGAGAGAGCAGCTTATCGAGAAGTTCAAAATCCCACACAATGCCAGTACGAGCCTGAAATGTGCACTAAAGCACTATGATAATGACCTGTCATAAATGTGCTTGCAGCTTGTTGAGTTTAGGCTGCGGTCAGGCTTTATTAACAAACGCTTGTGTTCCAGGTCCCTTCTGTATGAACCTGTACCTGGATATGGTGAACACCACAGGGGGTGCTGTGGCGTGGGCCTTCCTTAAGCCCATGCTGCTGGGTCAGGTCCTGTACTCACCGGACACGCCTCTTACCCGAGAGATCATCAGAAAGGTGCTGATTTAATAAACTCTGCCCAGAACAATGACGTGCATTTGTGTGTTTGAGAAATGCTTTAATCTGAAGTGGAACTGTACTGTTTCTCAGCTGATGTTTGTTTCTTTAAGGTTTTCTGTTAAATAACAAACACATTTAATATTGGTGTTGTTTGTCATACTCTGAGAGTTTAACAATAAAAAACGTATGGCCTTACAGTAAAAAACGGGTGTGAAGGAGACTTTAGTCACTCTTTACCAGTGGCTACATCAAACTGTTGGCTGCTTCTAGCCCTTAACCGATAAGGTACTCGCTAAAGCTAATATACTGGTTTCTTCATCCTGTAGTCAAACTCTACACTGAATCAGTTCGGTGATCTGAAGCTATACGCTTCTGAGTGGATCGAGTCGTCGACTTACGTGATGCAGGCTGCTAATGTTCTGGCTAAAACTCTGCCCATTCTTCAGGTACGCTGAAGCATTTGAGATTAAATCATATAAACTGCAGTCCTCAGATGAAACTCTAACTGCTGCTTTATCAAACCTGCTCTCACAGAACTCTCTGAAGAGTCCCTTCGTCCAAAACTTTATTGAGGCTCAGACCGGAGTTGATGTCACACAGATGAGCGCCACTCTCAACCAGTTCTGTAAGTCAGATTGTTCTCTGCTTTCTTTCTTTTAAGTAAAGCTTCTTTTTTGCAACAATGCTACGTTGAGAAATATGCTGTAAATAAATGTGAATGGATTGTGAAGTTCATGCATCAGATGTGTCTGCAGCAGACGTCAGTGAGAAATAGATTTTCATAAGCATCATAGACACTGTGGAATTATTGTTACAATTAAGGGAAGGAAGTAATTAAGGCGCAGGTCTGCTGTTGTTGCTCTGGTCATTCAGTCGCCTGTGATGGGACCTGTATTGATTTTTATTTTCTTGAAGTGGGAATAGATGCCAGCGGTACCTCAACCAATAGCTGCTATTTTACCCACAAAACCAGGAAAAGATCGAAGTTCATAACGAAAGTGCAGCAGTCAGCAAAACAACAAGTTTACTGTAGCGTAACCCTGGCTAATGTTCTCTAAACGCTCTTTCTGAGTTATCAAAAATGTTCTTAAAGTAACATTAGGAGAGTGCTTCTTAAATGTTCTTTAATATCACAAAATTAAGAGATGTTTGAATAACATTCTTACAGCCAAGCAATAACATTAATGTCTAAAACGCTGGACATTTTAAATGTTACTGCAATGTTTATCTTATGTTATTAAAAGCATTGCTGTGCAGTCAAGAGCATCTTATTCTAACTACACAAAACAGAGTCTGGAGTGTTCTAACAGATTCTGTCTCTTTGCTCAGCTAACATGACGGTTTTGTTGGACCAAAACAAGTTCATCATGGATCAGATCACCACTCTTTCAAACCTGATGATGAACCTCTCTTCCTGCGTCAACTTTGACCGCTACCACGGCTTTAATTCCTCAGAGGAACTCGACACACGTGCAGAGAAACTGGCTCAGAACCGGGAGCTCTATGCCAGTGAGTACACACACTCTCACTCGTGCGTGCGCGCACGCGCACACACGCACGCACACACACTCACACGCGCGCACACACACACTCACACGCGCGCACACACACACACTCACTCGCACACACACACACACTCATCATGAGATCCCTCTCCTTCCGACTGCTCCACTCATGCGTTTGGTGATAGTCTCAGCTGAAGACACACACACTGAAGAGCCATCGGTCTGTAAAGCCTGTAATTCAATACATTCAATTCAGTTCCATTGAGATATAGATTTCCACTTTTATCCAGGAGAGAGGTATGTCTCTAGAGTTACCATGACAACTGAGAGGCAGCCTCCGGACCGCTGATTAGATGAGGCGTGCTGAAGTTTCCTTTAAACACATGAGTTCTGCATCTTCACAGGCATCATCTTCGAGATTCCCAAGGAGGTCTCGGACCCCAGTCTGCCCCGTGACATCGACTACACCATCCGCATGAACATCGAGAACTCCATGCGCACTGACCGCGCGCGGAACCCCTTCTGGGTGAAGGATGCCTTCATCTCAGCCATCCACACCCAGCGCTACAGCCGAGGGTTCGTGTACCTGCAGGAGAGCATCGAGAGGGCCATCATTGAAATGCAGACGGGAAAAGCCATGGACGGACCTGCCGTACAGATCCAAGCTTTCCCTTATCCATGTTACTACAAAGACGAGTGAGTGTCTCGCATGTACAAACACCTGCAAACTTCACAGGCGCAGAGCAAACATCTAAATAAGCAATATAGCACCATGTTTACTTTGATAGACACAGAATAACAGTCATGGGGTGAATGAAACAATATGAAAACAGAATGAAAATTACAAACTATGATAATTCCACCTCTATCCAGAGAAATATTAATAGAGGCTGTGTAAAAGCAGGTTTCTTTAGTCTGTTTTTGTTTAGAACACCATGTTCTTTGATAAGATGCCCAACAGCAGCTAATCTTCATCATCTCTACCTACCAGTTACCTCAACAGCATCGCCTTTGCCTTCCCAATGGCACTCATGGGTTCCTGGGTTCTATTTGTTGCCAATTTTGTGAAGAAACTCGTCCACGAGCGAGAGCTGCGACTGCATGAGGTGTGAACCAAACCCGTCTTACTAAAACATTTGACTTGGTTTTTAAAATGTTGTGAGAATGTTACTTCCGTAAAACATTTTGCTTCTGTTTCACTCTTCTCACAGTACATGAAGATGATGGGGGTCAATCCCATCAGCCATTTCTTCGCCTGGTTCATTGAGAGTGCTGTCTTCCTCCTGACTACTGTTGTCATGCTCACCATCATTCTGAAATCTGGCGGGATACTTCCTTACAGCGACGGCTTCGTGCTCTTCCTCTACCTGTGTGATTACGGTCTCAGCGTTCTGGCCATCAGCTTCCTGGTGAGCTCCTTCTTTGACAAGACGAACATCGCGGGGCTGAGCGGCAGTCTGATCTACGTCATCTGCTTCTTCCCCTTCATCGTGCTGATCCATCTGGAGGACAACCTCTCGTTCTTCGTGAAGAGCATTCTGGTCTGTTCTGTATTTCAGATGCTCTACAGTAGAAAATAACTACAAACATTTAAAAAATGAGTTTGTCAACAAAAATCACAGAATCTATTGATGTCACACAGGCTTTAGAGAGTTAGAAATGAAGGACAATAATCATTCTTTAATGTTATAGTTTTTATTGGCAGCACTAATACAATTCTGACATTGTATTTGCTCAACAGGGCCTCTTCTCTCCGACATGCTTCAGTTATGCCAGTCAGTATATCTCCCGCTACGAGAAACAGGAAGAAGGTGGGTGTCTGTGATTGTCTGTGATTAGCGTGTGTGAGTGGCATTAGCATGCTAACTGAATGTGCCGTGTCCTGCAGGCATCCAGTGGAGTAACATGTACGTCTCTCCTCTGGCTGGTGACACCTCCTCCTTCGGCTGGCTCTGCTGGCTCCTCCTCATCGACTCTGTGCTCTACTTCATCGTCGGCGTTTATGTCCGCATGGTCTTCCCAGGTGTGTGTGAGCCGCTCGTATCCCAGCATCCTCAGTCAACTTATCAGCCCATGATATTTGTAGCTCAAATCAAAAATGCAGTTATGGGGGAGAGTAAAAATCACTTATTAGAATCACAAAAGATATTATGAGACTCTGAATTACAACAACACCACATACTAAACAGTTTTGTAGTTTCTGTTTTTAGATCTTCTTTATATTATAGAGAAATGTGTCTTTGTGACACTGAGGTGTAATTTTCATGGTTGTGTTGAGCAGGAAAATACGGCATTGCAGTTCCATGGTATTTTCCTTTCACACGTTCCTTCTGGAGCGACATGTTCAGCTGCTGTAACAGAGCACCTCAGAAGATTGGCAGAGGTTTGCTCTTCACCAACATGATGCAGGAACACAACAACAGCAGCAAGAGCAAAGGTAAATGTGACCTTCATCTTCAGATTCACGGCTGGCATGAATCTTTCTTCTGTAGAGTTGATCAAACGATTCTCATCAGTCCATGTGTTTTCTTTATCTCTGTTTCTTTTCCTTCAGGTAAAAATAACTTGTCAGCTAATAAGGAAGAAGATTTCTCAGAGCTTCCTGTGGGAGTGTCTCTGCATGGCCTGACTAAGACCTACGGCACCAGGAGAGCAGTGGACAATCTGAACCTGTCTTTCTATGAGGGTCACGTCACGGCTCTGCTGGGTCACAATGGAGCTGGAAAGACCACCACCATGTAAGAACATTAGCTTAGGGTGCTAAACAGCTAAACTTAGGTTGTAGGAATGTTTCCCTAATGTTCCATAAAGTTTCACAAACTTTTATAATGTTCTACTAACTACCAACTTAGGATAAACATTGTTGTTATATGATGATTAAATGTTTTACTTTTGTTTGACTAATGTTACTTTAAAAACATTTTATGTGAGAAGTTTCAGAGACTGTTAGCCAGCATTGTGATGTTTCCTGTGGCTTCATTTGTTTCTCTGTTAGAGTGAATGAGTGTTTCACATGACGACTGTGTTTCAGGTCTCTTCTGACAGGCCTGTTTGCTCCCACCTGTGGCTCTATTGAGGTTTATGGGATGGATATGGAGATGTTTATAGATGATGTTCGGAAGGAGATGGGCGTGTGCATGCAGTATGATGTTCTTTTTGACCACCTCACCACCAAAGAACATCTGCTGTTATACGCTCAGGTCAAAGCCCCTCAATGGACAAAACAGGAAGTGAATGAACAAGTGCGCAGGTCAGTCACGTTTTTACTGTATACTGTTAGAAATGTTCTACTAATGTTACTGTTAATGTAAGAATGTTAGCCAATGTTCTGAACACATTTACTATTAGCTGGGTAGCTTGTGAATGTGTAGTTAGCTGTACTAGCTTGTAAAAGATTCATTGACTAGCGTCCAAATTCAAAAGCTCCAGTTTCAAAACCCCACAATATGAATCACCATTATGCTATTAAGCGAGATATTGAGCCTCAGATTGCAGTGGGTGAACGTGAAATGAGCATCAACCTTTATTTTCCTGCCTCAGAATCCTGATGGAAACAGGCATGTATGACCACCGCCACAAGCGTGTCGGCACCCTGTCAGGAGGTATGAAGAGGAAACTCTCCATCTCCATCGCTTTCATCGGAGGCTCTCGTCTGGTGGTGCTGGACGAACCGACCACCGGAGTGGATCCCTGCTCCCGACGCAGCATCTGGGACATTGTCCTTCAACACAAGCAAGGTGAAGTTATCCTGCAGTTCTGCGTTTAAGCCGGGAAGACAATCATTTCTTGCTCATAACTGTTGCAGTTCCCATAAGCCCCCACAGGACTTTTGTCTTATCTGGTATCTGACACTTGGTTTGGAATTTAATTAGTCTTGAATGGATTTTCTCAAGGTGCACGCTGTCAGTTCCAGACGGGAAAAATCCCTACGCAGATGTAGGAACGACTGATCGTTATCCGTCACGCTCCCGTTCCCGCCTCTGATGTTTAATTATTCTCCTCTGAGACAGTTAGCGAATTTATCTCGAGCAAGGATTTAAAACACAGGGTCGTGTCGGAGTCTCTGGTGTTATCTTTATACATCGCCTCTTTGTTTGGCACTTGTCTGTCTGTCTCTCTGTCTGTCTGTATCTGTTTTTGACGTGCACGTGTGCTCGTTTTGTTTCTCTCAGAACGCACCATCATTCTTTCCACTCACCACCTGGACGAGGCTGAAATTCTGAGCGACCGGATTGCCTTCCTGGAGCGCGGAGGCCTTAAGTGCTGCGGCTCACCGTTCTACCTCAAAGACAAGCTGGCTAAGGGCTACAACCTCACCCTCACAAAGAAGGTAGACAAACTCATAAACACAAAACCACTGAGACGTTTCTCTAAATATCTTATTGTATTTAACAGAAATATAAAGTCATATAGGTTTAAAATGACATGAGGATGTAATGAAATTTTGGGTGAACTCTCCCTTTAAATATCTTTGCATCAGCGTGTCAGATCCATAAACGTGAACACACTCTTCTCTTTGGGTTTAGGTTCAGTGTCCTGATTCGAAGGAGAGGTTTGACAGTGAGAAACTGAAGGAGTTCATTCAGTCGTACCTCCCTGATGCTCGTCAGAAGGAGGGACACATGGGTGATGTGGTGTACTCCCTCCCTCCCTACAGCCTTCAGAATGCAGCCGCCTACCAGTCCCTGCTCACCAGCCTGGATCAGAACCTCGACAAACTTCATCTGGGCTGCTACGGCATCTCTGACACCACCCTGGAGGAGGTAATAACCAGATGAAGAGCAGAATACAAAACAGTCACCGCACACTTCATCTGATTCCTGAATATTTTTCCAAGAATTCAAAATTATTTTTCAGGAATAATATTTGAATATTATAAAATATATAACAATTGTAATGAATAAAAAACATTCTGACAACGTTCCCTGTTAGCTGAGAGGTCCTGGTCTTTGTTCCCATAGTGATCTGTGGTGTATCCAGATCTGAAATCTGCTGTTAAACACAGATTTTTGTTCATTTAGTATCATCTTTACCTGTGGGCTCCTCACAAGCCTCTCGCTTAATCCTCCAGCTCACATTGGGCTGGTCTGGATTGTTTATTGTAAATGTTCTTGTTGATGGTTGTTTTCTCTGTAGTGAATGGGAACTGCAGTCTCTCAGAGATGCTCCACTGACCTTTGGTTCCTCACAGGTGTTTCTGCAGCTGACTCAAGACGACCTGGAGCCCGACTCTCACAGCTTCTGCTCCGTGTCTGAGTCCGTGTTGGTGAATGATGTGTGTGATTCCAGAGACAGCATCCCAGACGACCTCAACGGCGCGTACCTTGGAGAGAAAGCCAGTAAGAATTATTCCTTCCTTCAGCCGATGCAGGACAGGAGTTTTATAAGCTGTACACTCACCTCTCTAAAAGCTCTGAACTTTAAAGGCTCATGTTCATAAAGAGTGACTGATGTTCAGGATCTGATGTTTTTCCAGGTCTCACAGGCAGCTCTGCTGTTGAAGGGTTTGCTCTGACGGCTCAGCGTGTGACGGCCATGTTGCTGAAGCGTGTGCATCACTCTAGGAGAGACAGGAAGGGAATGTTCTCCCAGGTGTTGCTTCCTGTGCTGTTTGTCATCGCCGCTATGGGTCTGGGCTCCATCAAGAGTGATCTGCAACACTTTCCTAAAATAGCTCTCTCTCCAGCTCAGTACCATGTGGACGAACAGTTTGCGTTCTTCAGGTCAGACTCACTCACTCTGTTACTCTGTAATGCTGAGATTTTATTTTTAAAATACTAAATGCAGGTTAAAAGAAAGGATAAAAAGGAAAGCATTAAAATAAAATTAGAGTAGTTTACTAACAGGGCTTTGGTACGTTCTCCACAGCAATCAGAACCTCAGCAGCAGTGTTCTCACGGACACCATGATGTCGTATCCTGGCATTGACCACTTCTGTAAGAGAGACAGCAGTAACTCGTGAGTAATCGTCTCATGTCTCGGTTGAGTCGGGCTCTCAGAGCTCAGCAATCAGACTGCAGGCTGTGATTACACATCACAGCATCACATCACCTGACCGCTGCAAATGACTTTCATTTTTGCCGGCCTGTCTGATCTTCTGAGGTGATTCTCAGCTCTGGTCACCCTCTTCCTCCACAGCTGAGCTCTGCCACTGATTGTCGCTCTCATCAGCTTCTGGGCTATTCCACACTGATGTGTCATTTGAGTTAGATATCACTCTTTCATTACACTGTTTTTCCATCTTCATCATTTTGTTTTTTCCTTTCTGTAACTCACTTATAAACACTCTTGCTCCTCTGTAATCACCCACACATCTAACATGCTGTTACTGTTCTAGTTTTCTGTTTTCTGTTTCTGTTCTTGTTTCTGTTATGATGATGTTGTACGGTGATTTTCTCATGACTGTGATATAACAGATAGTATCTCCACCAAACAATATGTCATGAGTTTTTCAAAATAAAGTGCAGAAATCGCTGTCCTCTTCTAAATCAGGAATGCAAACTACATTTTCCTTTCATGAGGCTCAATGTTGAGGCTCAAAGGCTTTTCCAATCTAATGAGTTTGCATCTCTGTTAAACAATCTTGGCAGTTTTTGGTTGAATTGAATAACAGAGGATTTACCAAAATGTAATACATACAGAATTTAAGAAATGAACTGTTTGCCTAATATTCATCTGCATTGATTTAGTTAGTGAGTTAGTTCTGTCCGTGGGTCTGGTTCACTGGCTGGTTCTGCTCGTCACCGAGAGCTTTGCTCTGTTAGAAATAGGTTTCACTTGGCAACAGAAATTAGAGGCAACATTGGATGGCACTCATCTTCCAGCACATCTCAAGAGCTTCTCAGTGATAACTTCACAATTATCACAGCGCTGTCTGGAGTGCTGCTCTGTATCTCCGCATGCACACCTTAGCAAGACAGAATGTTGTGTTCCTCATGTCAAAGAAGGTTTTTTCTCGACAGAATTTGCGCAGAACGTCGTACCACTGGATCTCAGAGCTGGATCTCCAGAGGCAACAGCTCAGCTGCGTTTGACACCTGCAAGTGTAGCAACCAAGTGCAGGTGAGTCCAACATAAGCATCATAACTCACAGGTTCTCAGGTGATCCATCATTGAAGAGCATAATGAGTATTTTGGTTTGTGTGAAGGAGATTTGCTGTGCTTAGAGACAATTTTTTAAATTTTAATTCAAATAGCAGGAAGTTTATTTTTAATTTAGTAATGTTTCAAGTGATAAAATCTTCTCCTCCTAAAATCTTCATTTAAAACATAATTTTAGTCTTTTTGTACTTTTTATTATGTATGTTAAAGTCATTTTTTGTTTAAATCAGACCCGGCAGAATAAATTATAAATCATTATTATAAACCTGCTGTTGTGTTCTGTTATGTACTTAATCAACAGCTGATTTTTTAACCCCAGAATAGTTACTTTATACTGAAGTATCAGTTTTAAATGCATTCATAACTCTAAGACAAATCTTTTTTTTTTAACATTCTAACCATTTAAAATCGACCAATCGCAGACGGGGGAGCAATTTCATTTAAATCCCAAATCATGAATTTAAAGGCAGATTATTTCTAAAATTAAGCCGGTTTCTGGTTATTACATCACTTATTTTTCTGTGTTTCAGTCATGCCCTGCGTCAGGTTATGATCCTCCTCACATGAGAAATCCATCATCTCAGATTGTCTACAACCTGACGGGCATCAACATAGAGAGCTATCTGCTGGCCACTGCAAATGACTTCATCAGAAACAGGTGAATCACACTGCACATGCATTATCACGTGTTAAACTCATTTCAAAAGGAGATTCTTGTGTGTCACAAGTTTAAATCTTGGCAAGGAGAAATAATAAGGAATTTATGAAGCGCTGGTAGGCTGGTTAATAATTAAAGAGGAAGCGCTTTGGTTAATATCACCTTCACTGTGGCATTTTTCGGCCAGCTGACATTTTCTGTGCTAGTCAAATAGCACACAGCACTGAGAGTGCCAGTGGCGTGAAAATACTTTATTACACCTGAAACAGTAAGACTAGCATTTATTAACATACATTGGTCTCCAAAAAATGTAATAAAATACACAGGCCTTAGGGTGAAAAAAAGACCTCACAGCTCAGGCAAGAAATTGGGCACGAATTCATCAAAGACATAAAACTAGTAATTAAAAGTATATCATGGAAAACGTGCGTTTAGTGTCCCGGAGCTCTTATACATTTACTGTTGCATAAATTGAGCTGTAATGAGAATATAAGAATGTGGGTAAGAACATAAAGGAAACAGAGCCAGTGTTACATGTGACCCTTGTGAGTTTTCTTGGCCGTTGTTAAGAGACGACAGGAACATACAGGGTTAGAGAACCACAAGTTTGGAGTTGAATTCAAGTTTCCTGATGTTTTTCTGTTCTGGCCCCGTAATATCTAACACAAGATGTGATCTGCTCTGTTTCAGATATGGTGGCTGGGACTTTAATAAGCCCCTCCCTATTGACCTGAAGATGGACATGTTAGAAGTTCCAAAGAACAGAACCCTCACTAAGGTCATTTTGATTGATGCTGTATTGGCATAGCAGAAGTGCTGCTTCATTATGTAAATGCATGCAGGCGCTGTGTAAATGAAGGCGGTTTCAGTGAGTTTTATTGACGTTTGTGTTGACACAGGTGTGGTATAATCCTGAGGGCCACCACACCATGCCTGCCTATCTCAACAGCCTCAACAACTTCCTCCTCAGATCCAGTCTTCCTCCTGAGAAACGCCATCAGTACAGTGAGTTCAGTCTCTGACCTCTGTGACATCATCCTTTCAGAATTAGAAATCAGTTCACAAGTTACTGAGTGCCTCAAACAATGCAGTTATCTTTCATTCAATGGAACGTTACAAGTGCTGTTGGGTTGTATGTGTCTGTATGGTTACCGCAGTATCGCTTCACACAGACAGGGGGCAGTGTTTCTATTCCATCATTTAGCTTGTGGCACAGTGGTTCGGATGCTAAAGAGCTTCTGAAAAGCAAAATGAAGGAATAGATCTGGACAGAAGCCTGGTCTTATTTCAACACTGCCAGACTGGCCCAATGGCTGAGGTTCACTGTTTTCCTCCCAGCAAGATGAATACAATCCCAGCAGTCAATATTGGAAATGGTGGCTGCAGTCATTCAAATGTAGCTGCTGAACTCAACCAGGCAAAACAGAGCATAAATTCAGCAAAGCATCATGGGAAGGGCAGATTGCTGCTCATGTGTTTCATGGTACGATGGAAAGTGATCGATTGGGCATGTGTGTGTGTCAAACTAAAACCCTTTTTCTCCCTATACAGCTATCTCAGTGTCCAGCCATCCTTACCCTGGCCAAGTTCAAAGCGAAGATGTCATGTAAGTACACACACACACACACACGCTTGCCCTTGTGTCTGGCAGCCGCAGCTGATAAAGTACTCTGTGGGACCAAATACAGGCTGAGCATATTAGCTGGGCCGGTACCAAATCATAGGCCCAGTGGCAGGGAAAAGAAAGCAATCAGCCAAATGATGAGCTTTGGATAAGATATGCAAACATCGCTCTGACATTTTCATTCTCGTGGAGCACTTGAACTAATGTAATTTGACTCTTGTATTTACTCCTCTTTGATTTTTTTCCCAAGCTTGGCTTATTGATTACTAACCCAATATAATGTGTGTTTACTCTGAAGGTGGTTCAGAGGTTAACTGGTTCATAACTGCCACAAAAACACGCTTGCATTCGGACCAGTTCAGCCAGGACTAAATATGAAGGACGTGTTCTGTAATTGTTTCTGGGCTCGCAACTGTGGTGATGCTGCTCAAATCCTGCTGGTTAGTCCAGCGCAGAAATGAGGGAAAGAAAAGAGAGGATGAGAAAAGAAAGATTTCCAACGTTTCCATGTAGTTAAAAACAAACATTCTCAGCTCTTCCTATGGGTAAAGCAGTGATGCTGGATTTTGCACCAGGTTTATGTGTCTGTGAGGTGGAGATCCGTTCTCTCTGTGTCCTTCATTCTGGCTGTTTTTTTGCTAGCACAGTTCTCAGAAGCAGTGATTGTAGGATGAGAGGCAGCATTAAACGCTGCAGCTCAGCGGGTGACCACTAGATGATGAAGAGTCCTGCTGATAGCATCTCTGACTCTGTCTCACACAATCCTTACAGACAGAGAGATCTGAATTCTCCTGACTTTCGTCTGTCTCTCCCCGCTGCGCTCGCGTCCTGCGTCCATGTACACATTGAGCTTCACTGAACGAGTGTGTTAAGCTCACGTGAGACGCTGTAGGAAACAGGAGGCACAGTTTGTGATTTAAGATGGCAAGACACGACCCGATGAAGGGGGAACGTTCTCAGAATGTTCTTGAAAAGTTCAAAAGTGTTCTTGCAGTAACGTTTTCAGAGCATTTCTTTAACACATGTCAGGAATGTTAATCTGAAGGAGTGTATTAAGTAGTGTGTGTGTTTCAGGGTCGGGAGTCTGGTCAGTATTCTGGTGGCTCTGGGTGTTCTCACCGGATACTCCATCATGACCGCCAGCTTCGTCATTTATGAGGTACAGGAGCACCACAGCGGCTCCAAGAGGCTCCAGCACATCTCGGGCATCAGTGAACCTTTGTACTGGGTCATCAACTTCTTCTATGATATGGTGATTCATTCAAGCCAGAGTTCTGGTGTCATGATTTTAATTATGCTTATAAACAAATAAAAAATCTGACAAGAAAGTATATTAAGAATGAATAGATATACAGTACACAAATATTGAGTAAAGTATGTATAAGATTTTGAATTAGACTGTAAGCTGTTGTTATGCGTGTGTGTGTGTATTTTATTATGTATAATTAAGAGCATGACCAATAAGAAGATATTTGATATATTTTTAAACAATTTCCCTTCAGGAGCTTTTCTGTCCTCCATAAGATGTGCCCATGTAGGCAGCTTTTGTTTCTATTGTACATATTCCTTACATCAGTATATCTGTGATGATGGTTTTGTCTTGTGTTTCTCTCAGGTTCTGTACATGATTCCTGTGGTCCTCTCTGTGGCCATGGTGGCAGTGTTTCAGCTCTCTGCCTTCACAGACCGACAGAACCTCGGCGCAGTCACTCTTCTGCTGGTGCTATTTGGGTCAGCATACATTAGACTTCCTTTAGCCACCAGAGAGTTTCCTGTCCTTAGACAGACATCTCATTAGACCCTCTCAGTACTGACAGCTCCTCCAGGCTCTCGGGTTTTATGAATGTATTATTCAGCAAATGCTACATTCAGCTGCGGCGGTCCTGCTATGAAAGGCGTTTACGTTAATTTGATGCTTTTCTGGTAAACGAAAGCCCCTCTCCTACAGAGGGAGAGATGCTTGGAGCTTTCCTGCCAGGCCTGGACTCTGAAGAAATGATTTTACACACTCCGTCACACAGTTAATTGCGTTGTGGAGAGCAGCGCGTGCCGCCGCAGTCAGACTGAAGGCTTCAGAGCTCCAGGCTTCTTGGGAGGCCGTCCTTCTTAGTGTGAAGTCAGCAGTGCGGTTCTGCCCGGCCTGTAAGCTCACCAGCGCTTGGTCCATAAATAACCGCACATCCAGTGGCTCTCCGCTCACCCTCACTTAATTGCTTTTGTTTAGCATCCTTCAGAACAGTGTGGCTTTTTCACTGCTAACAACACACACCAGAGCTAACAAACACACACGCTCAGTTTAAACACATCCACTTCCTTGACCCCCTTCACCCCAATCACCAAGAGTAATGAATAAAAAAGCAGATCATTCTGTGAGGCTGGAGTGGGAGAAAAAGCTTCACAAAGAGGAAATAGATGAACTCATTTATCTTCCGGGCTCTTAGCTCAACTGTGGAATATATTTTTTGTCTCTTTGACTCTCTCTCTGTGCTGCAGTCAAAGCAGAAGTCGTAGTATTGTTGTCTCGTCTTCTCTCACGGTTTGAATTGTTCTCCCCAGAGTTGTTTTTGAAGCTCACAGCATCGATTTCACAATTTCTTTACAGCTTTGCCACCTTCCCCTGGATGTACCTTCTGTCGGCTGCGTTCAAGGATGCAGAGATGGCCTTCATCGGCTACGTCTGCATCAATCTCTTCATCAGTGTCAACACCATCATCTCCACCTCCATCATCTACTTTCTCGGTCAGCTCAACCCCAACGACCAGGTGAGAGAGGGGGAAGAGTCTTCATGTAGGTTAAAGTCAGAAGAACTCTGTTTGCATTTACTCTGAACTAAAAGTAAACGCACAAAAGGAAGAAAAACTTTTTTGCAGGTTTTGTGGTGTTTTTTTGACATGTAACCACATTTGTCCTGCAGAATTCTCATCATAAAACATTCAGACTTTTTGGCAAATCCTGTTTGTCTGAATAGTCCTAGATTAGACTGTCATTAGTGAATGTTGTGAGAGTCGTAGAAAACTTGGAAATATCAGGGTTTTTTTTATATTTCAAAGGCATAAAATTGCTCTTTATAAGTGCCTGGAAATGTACTTTTCTTGATGTCGGGGGGAAACATAGGCTGTTATTGACAGGTTTTGAGAGTGTAAAGACCATGTTCCTCATGTAAATAACATGAACAGTAATATGTATAATAATATGTGTACATGCAGTAAATGGTCTTGTTTCCTCTGTAACCCACGTTCTCTGTTCATCTCAGAACGTTAAGGACGTCTACAGAACCCTGAGCAAGGTGTTTCTAGTGTTCCCTCAGTTCAGCTTTGGGAATGGACTGATGGAACTGGCGCGGGTGGACATGCAGGTGCAGATCTTGAACGCGTACGGTGTGGACGCCTACAAAAACCCCTTCAGCATGGATGTGCTGGGCTGGATGTTTGTCTCCCTCTTCCTGCAGGGCTCCATTTGCTTCACGCTGCGTCTCTTACTCAACAAATCACTGCTGCGTAAAGTCAGGTATTAAAAACAAACATAACCCTCAAACATTTGAGGTGGTCTTCATATTTCAGTTACTTACATGAGA
>JBAJNP010007166.1:6115-23350 GCA_036877545.1 Yasuhikotakia modesta | reverse complement strand
TGCAGGTAACTTCATAAACCTTTTATTCTGTGTGTTAAAGTCAAATGAACACCAAGCTGGCTGGATTTCCTGGTACACGGGAAACAAAGCTCTATTTATGAAGCATTATTAAAAACTTAGTGTATTAAGGAGGTTGTGTTAAACACTGATCTTACATGTACTTGCTCAATAAGTGTTTGTTATTCGTTTTTAACTCAAAAGGTTACAGATGGTAGCGTTAAACGTATTGGCTAGCGATCACACGCATATGCGTAGAAAGAGTGTGTGTGTGTGTTTATAAATGCTGGAATAATGGTCAGGTGATATACTAGCTGTCACTTAGGCAGAACTCGATTATCCCTCTACCTGCTGTTCAGGGTTTTTGTGTCCCTCAGAAGAGTCTGTCTGCTGAAATCTGTGCTCTCAGATGACAGCAGTTTTCCATAAGCAGTTGACAGGTGCACCTGTGCCGGGCTCAGATGGTGCCAGTCCCGGGTGTTTATCGGTGGAGGGTTCCTCGCTGATTGAGAGAAACCTCTGATTGTTAGGAAGCTGTGACCATAAATACCTGTTCCATTCAGTGCGTTGTTCAAACCTTTGTCCCATGACTTGTTAACCTGCAAACTCCTGGCCTTCTTAACTCTCAGGGAAAGATCTGACAGGAAAACTCCTCAAAAATGAGAAACGTTTGAGTTTTATTGTGAAAGCTAAGTTGGAACACGTCCGCAGTTACGCTTGAACCCTTTAATTCGGTCTGTCCTTGCTGCCTAATTCGTTTCTGTCTATTCATTCGTTTGATGGAGGCTTTAATAACACGTTCCATTTTACCAGGTGTGCAACATGATAAAGTGGAACTTTTCTCATCTATAGCTGCGCTCCCTAATTCTCTCCACTAATTATAATACAGCGCTGCAGCGCTGTCGTCGCAAAAGCGCCACTTTCTTTATGTCTTTGACTTTATGTCAAAGACTCGCTTTCTTTTGACACTGGGGAGCGGAATTAGCTTATAGATTTCAAATTAGCATGTTAAATATGCTTTGCCAAATTCTTCTCTTACCCAGCACAGCGGCCTGCTGAGGCATTAAATGTTTGTTTCAGCTGGTCTGCAGCTGAAGGGGTAATGTGAGCTCCTCTCAAAGTGTATGAGCGGTGACATCATAGGCCACTGAACAGGCCAACAGTGAGTTTCCTAAAATGATGTCATCATCAAGTTGTCATTCAAAATTGTTTGACTTTCTTACATGGAACTAAATGAGGGAGATGTTTTGCAGAATGTAAACACTGGCCCAAAACATTATCACGTTTTGAATATTCTGTGATAGTAAATGAGATTTGCATAAACTATTTCTTTATATAATTTCATCTTTTATTTTTTAATTCTTATACCAATTAAAGCTGCAATCTTTCATTTTGACTCTCTATCGCCACCACTGTTTAAAACATTAAACTTCACGTTTTACTTTAAATTTGAATACATTTATACTTTTCATTACATATATTGAGATCATCAAATCAGGGGAACTTCTCAAATGAAGAATTATTGTTATAAACTTATTATTGGAAATCAGGAAAAGATGTTGTTGATCTCTGATCTGTCATGCATTTGCCCAATAACTGATTTTTATTCATTTTCAACCCCAAGAAATATAAAGTTTGGAACTAAAAATGCTTAAATACAGGCTGTTGCAGAATAAAGCTGAGATTTTTTTAAACTAATATATAGCTGCAATCCATATTTAATTTTACAGACACGCGGCGCTATTAAATGCATTTCTTTAAAAACAACCTACATTCACAGTTTACTGGCGTCTACAGAAGTAGATTTTAATTTTGCTGTATTTCCTCTGAGAGATTCTGTCATGTGAGGTTAAACTCTACATAATGAAGTCTACAGACAGGCAATTTGCAGGCCCACAGAGCACATTGCTTTTAATTCTACAAGAGGGTGTGAGTAGAATTAGACGATATGTACATTAGACACAGTAAAGCAGATCTCGGCAGCCGGGCCGGGCTGAGTGGCTTTTAATCAGAGGCAAAAGCACAAGTCAATTGAATCAAACTTATCTGAGAGCCCTAAAGTGAAGCTGGAATTTATGGTACATTATGTTGCCCTGATAAACAGGCTTCATCTGAAATTTTGCCCACATAAGTCGTTCCTCACCCAGCGCTCAAAAATCCACTCTCCCATTTCTCACCTTAAAGCAGCTTGGAACGGCTCCCAAATTGATTTTGTGCAAACGCTTACAAAACACTGGAGACGTTCGGAGCGCTCTTCATTCATCACGTCTTTTCATCCTTTCTGCTTTTCAGTCTTCCAGCACAAATTTAAAAAAATGATTTGTTCCTGTGTGCCCAGGCATGAGGTCTAACAACTAAAACGCTCCAATTACGGCTGTGACGTATGTTATATTGTTTCTTCTCTGTTGGAATGTTGCTATTGAAATATTACAAAGAAAGTTTTTCACAATGCAGATTTATACTAATCACGAGATGTTCTGCATGAAGGATGATGATGATGAAGGCAGTGTCTTCATTCAACGTTCCTGCATGGCTCCCAGAGTTTAATGTGTGACTTACTCTTGACTTTTCCAAGTCAGTGTCAGGTAATCCATAATTATGCCATAACATTAATGTTAGATAATATAACAGAAATGTATAAATATATTATGTTATGTATATATGTATTTGTTATGTGTGTGTGTGTGTGTGTGTGTGTGTGTGTGTGTGTGTGTGTGTGTGTGTGTATGTATGTATACAATGGAAAAAATAATGGAAAATATATTACATATTTTAACGAAAATATGAAATTTGATATTTTATGGAAAATCTATCTATGTAATATACCGTATTATATGTATATTAAATGTGTGTATTGTAATTATTGAAATATTTGTATTATATATTTTTTATTTTTATTGACTTTAAAATTGCAGGTTAGTTTGCATATCTTTCATTATGTTGAGTCAAAATTCCACCTCCTGGGTAATTGAACACAACAGTTTATAAATCATTATTTAAACACTGTTATTCTGTTTACAAAACAGGAGGTTAGCATACAACCACCGCTGTAATGCATGTAAATTTGCTTCCCACCTTAAATTGCTTCGTTTAACACTTGCTTCGTTCATCTGAACTCAGTCGTGTTTGGGTCTTTTTGAAAAACTTTATTTAACAAACCTAAGGTCACACCTGCCCAGGGGTCAGGAGATGTCAGAGACCAAACAGCAATTGATGGTCCAGAAACAACATATGAAGATAAGCTGTAACGCTGAAACGTTCAGTTGCTCAAATAGGCTTTACTTGTGGCAGAACCCTGCCTCCACATTTCACACATTTCATTTTCTTATCTTTCTTTAACCTTGAATCTGAAGATAGAGACCCTCATATGTGGTCTCCACCCCCTGAAAGATACAATTTATTATCTTGTCTCTCGTTCGTGCGCTTTTCATATTCTCTCGCCCCATCGTCGTCTCTCCAAAAATAAATTCAGGCACAGAGAGGAATAAGTCAATGTATTTCTCGTTTTAGGCAGTAAATTCAGACTTTATTCGTAAAGCTATCGCTTAATCTAATGTTAAAAAGTGTGGAACGTGTTGAAAGCGCGGCGGACGGATGGACGGGGGCGTTTAGTTTTGATGGGATTCTCAGATCATTAAACTTTGCTGGATTTCATTGGATAAGAGGGACTGAACTCGTCTTCCTTTCATCTGCTGTCGTTCTCGCCTTTGATATTCGCCACCGATGGGAGAGTCGAAAATAGACCCGTAAACTCAGGATGGGGGGAAATGGCATTTAAAACTGCTGCGTTTTGAAAGAAATGTTACGTTTCTCGTAGTTTAAAGAAGATCAGATGTTTAAATCGCTTATGGACGGATAAAAAATAGGTCAGAGTATTTATGACTGATTTTATTTTTTATTTTACTTTTACATTTTATAGTTTTTGTGGGGTGTGAACAGGTTTTGAACTTGGAGCTTTAGTTATTTTAAGTAACAAATAAAGCTAGGTAGGCCTACACTATGACATCACTAACCTGTTGTGGTATTTTTCGCTGTGGTAAAACCGTCTGAAGTCTCGCTCTGGCAACTGTTGTCATTAATTTGTCATCCTTTCTCTGACACTTTCTTTCAACACCCATTTCAACACCCGTCCACTTGATCTGAATTAAACTGAAAGTAGATTAACACTCTTTCTGCTCACAATTAACGTGTTCTCACACAGTCCTGCTTAACTGAGGTCCTTTTACTGCAACAACTAAGAGGGAACGTTTCAGAACACTGGCTAATGTTCTCTGAACGTCCTCTCGTAGGATTTGTCCTTCAAAGTTCTCAAAACGTTCTTGCAGTAACACTAGTTAAATTTTACTTTATTTAAGGTTATGTATCATTTATTAAAAAAGTTATTCTTAAGTTTTGTTAAACTGTTACAGTGTGTACAAAATGGACATATAAAAAATTTAAAACACAACTAGAAATGGAAAGTTCAAGGTTTTAAGTTTCATTAGAACATTCAAAATAGAAAGATGTTTTTTTAAATACGATTTTGGAGGTTTTTACTGTGCTAGTGGGATAATAAAATCTGAAATGACTGACACTTAATCTGTTTGTGAGTCTGTGATCTAACCCTGCAGGTTAGATCGTCTGTCACAGATTCTGACGAAGGCCTTTCATTCTCCATTTATTTATTTTGGAAATAGTTCATCTACTCTATCTTGTGTTTTCCACTACTGTTACCAACACAGAGGATGACAGAGTAACAGAGGTGAGTTCACAACAATCTTAGAATCATTTGATCATTTAATTCTTCTACAGATCAGATTTTATCTGATTAAAAATTTACCATAATGATAACAGATAGTTTACTTCAATGGACTGCAATATTTGTTTTGCTTTGTTTTGTTTTCGTCTGTAAATTCCCCATTAACTACAGGCTGCTGTTACAAGTCTCATACAGTATGTTCGTTTTAGTCACTTTGACAAGTAACTCTGGTATTAATTAACGCACCAGGTTGCATTTTCATCAGACAACTGGTCAGAGATTTAATGAATTTTAAGTCTCCCGTGTCGGCTCATAATAAAGATGGGAATTCTTGGCAACTCTTGACTGACACAGAAAAACATTAAGAATAAACGGATAAATATAAACTAATTGCTGCTTGAACAGACACTCGAGTTCTTATGGGCAAACTCTATTTTTATTCGCTGTAATAAAATTCCTCTTAAAGCAAAATGAAAATGATTTTTAGACAGCGGAGCTCCACTCAGAACATCAGAAGACCTTGTTCTAACAATCTCCAGAAGTTTAGAACACCCTTAGTGTGGAAATGAAGCAAACTTTGAGTGGGAAATTAATGTAAGTGCTTGGAAAGCTTTAATTCTGCAGCCCACCATCTCACGTACAGTATTTCAAGACTCATTAATCACATGTTGCCAAAGAACAAAAATTATAATTGCACAGTGCATTTCTCATAGCTGTTATACGTGACTTAAGGCACTATCATCTAAAACTCTACAACCTTCACAGAAGTTCCTGGAATCCACCGCTGGTGACATTGTTCTCGTGTGAGTCTGCCATCGATTCAACTGGATGAGTTAACAGCAGGTTTGCACTAAATTTAAAACCCTTTTAACGTTCACATAGCTAACAGGGAACGTTGTCAGAATGTTCTCTGTCAGGAATGTTCTCCAAAAGTTATCATAGTTATCATAGTTCTCATTTCAAAAATGTTACAGAATTTAAAATGTTTAAATAAATTCTTATTGGGAAGTCATACTTGAAACAACAAAAAAAATGGATATTTCGAACATTGAACAAAATAACATTTTTTTATATTTTTGTTGCTTATGTAAACGTTACACAAATGTTTTTTACAACCCAAATTTGTTAGCTGCACACGTCCACTATGTGTTTACATTGTATAAAAGAGTGACTCTTGATCCTGTTTAACATCTGCTTTTATGTTCCACAGAAGACAGAAAATCACATCAGGTTTGAAACAAGAAGGTGACTTAATAAAATGATTTTTATTATTGGGTGAACAAGTTATCTGGTTAAGCCTGGCTGTACTGTATGAAGTGTTTTCAGATTGACCCCGGCAAGGGCATCTCGGTGGACATGGAGGGCAGTTCTGCGGCGGCTGGTATGAGATGCTCGCTCTTCTCGCTCTGTCCTCGCTCACTTTCATTTATGTTCCATCTTCTGTGCCAATCATCTTTCCATTAGCATTCATTTATCTCTTTATAGCTTCACTCCCTCCTGGCTTCGCGGAGGTCTCGCTCCCATCTTCCCTCCATTGTTTTTATCTGGCCAATTCAACATGCCTCGGCCCTCCTCAACTTTCTCACTGGCACTAAAAGCCCACCACTTACAATTCTGCCAGCATCTCAATACACTCCCAACATATAAAGGATTGTAATTGGCAAGTGGCGTCAATATTTCATTCATTTACTTTTATGCTACTGTGACTGTGTGGTGAAACGTTTTAATTGTTATTTGCCAAATGGCGGCGATGATTGTTTTTCGTTGGCTGTGCAGAAGTTGGTGGGATTGTTCTCAAAATGATAGTCTTCTGCGATGGTACCCGGCTTGTCGCACAGGGCAGTATGATAAATAGAAATCAGTTGTTGGTTGAGCCTCATTTGAATTAAATGATTGCAAAGCATCCCTTCCCAAAAAACGCACCTCCAAGCTATAGACAGATTTGTTTCTATCATTATATGTTGATTCTTAAAAAAAGAAAAATAGAAAAAACAGTTGATTGTTTTTGGGGAGCATCTGGCTCCCTTCATACTAATCAATCAAGTTTTTGTGTTTCAGCTGCAGACGCTGGATGCTGAACAAACCTGCGTCACGGCTCAATGTTTTTGTTTCACTCTGCAATGGCCTTATTTCAGATTCAGGGCCTCTGGTTAAAACTGTATTTTGTAGATTTTTGAGGTTTAAAATAAACAAAAATCAGTTATTGAGCAAGTTCAACACAATCTACTTATCATAGCCTGATTCACAGCGGAAAAGTAGTATGTTGTGAATATTAATATGATTAATAATAATGATTAATAATTTAAGAAAGTCAGTTTGGTTTCATTTGACTGTAAAGTAACCTGCAATTCTTTGTTTCAAACAGAGATGGCAGCAGAGAGACAAAAGTTACAGATTGCAGCAGTAACAACTATGAGGTAGAAAGAAAGTAAAAGAAACAAATTAGGTTTTTCTCAGTACTTGAATGGTAGGAGCTTGTGAGAGCAATTATGAGCCATTTGATGTTTGCAGATGTTCACAGGGGACAAGAAAATCTGTGGAAATAGATCTTTTTACAGAGAATTATGAAAGGTGCCAAAATAAAGATCTGCCCACTAGAGATACAAACAGGCATTAAATTGAAGTCTAAACCCATGAGTGCATAAACAAGACCGGACGACTGTCGCATTTTAAAGCGTGTTTGTGAAGATTCTTGTCAGTTTGTTCCCAAACATTGTTGACTGTAGTTGCAGTGAGAAAGATCGGTACTCGCTTCATTAGTATAGGAACATGGTAGCTTGTATTTACCATTAGTTAAGGGTGGTAAAATATTGTTGTATTAGAAAAAGGACTTTTTTCATGTACGTTGCAAATATTTTAGCCTTTTAATGTAAATGTTTGTTTGTTTTCTTTAAAGGTTAAAATGTTTTTTGTGGTGCAATACAATCTAACAGTAAACATTCTCTGAATGTTGTCTAGCATTCTGTAAAAGTTTTCTCAAGAGTTATCAAAGTAATTTTTTTAGGTAAAATTTGTAGAACTTTGTTTAACATTATATATCACATATCCAAATCATTATTCTCAAGTAGTTATTGGAACTTTTTCTAAATGTTACAGAATTTAAAAATGCTTGAATAATGTTAATAAAACAACTTCCTGGAACACTCAACATGCTTAACATTTTTGTGTTCACAGAAAATTAGGGGAACATTCCTACAACCTAAAACGGTTGAGAGGACCCACACCTGTCCCAAAACCCAACATGTCTCTCCAATCTCCCTCACCGTCCAGAAACATGCAGACCTGACGCCCAAATCACATCCAAGCGATATTGCGTAATATTTATATATGTGAAACCACCTCCAACATCAGTCCCTGTGTTCAAACATACACAGTATTAAACTCCTGAGATTCCCTCATCGCACGCTAGAATCAGACACGATATGATGATGCACTCAAGATTCATTATGTGTCACTACATGAAAGAGTGATTACACCAGCCGTCTGCAGCGGTTGATTGAGACCCGTTGCATTGGGGAGAAACAGTGTAAATCGAGTGTGCAGAGCAATTTAAAAAGTGGCTCCTCGTACAGGCTGACACTGCAGTGAGCGGATGAAATATAAAGCAGAGCCCGCGGGGTTTGGCAGTGGTGCGATAGAAGTGTCAAACACGCTTATGAGAGACTTTTTACTGCTTCTCTGGCCCCTGCAGTCAATGCAGACAGACGCTAAAAGATCCACCGGTTTGTGTTCCTATTGTGTCTCCGTGGGACTCGCCTGTCAATTCATCAGAGATATAAATAGGAGAGAGCGGGGCTAGTTGTCACACTGACAAGACTGGAGCTCAGTAACTATGTGAATTCGAATCAAAAATCAAATCACGTTTTTCTATAGCAGCAGTTTTGTATGTTGTGTGGCTTTGTATGGCTTATATTTTACATTGATATCATTAATATAAATTATTTTGGCCGTGATAACCGTGTATTGCAACTCTGTGCATCATATTTCAAAATGGCAGCGATAGTAATATAAGATGTTAAATATACTATAAACAATTTTCTAAAATATATATAATATAAACCTATTTTTAAACATTTTAACAAAGGCAACTTGCAATGAATTTTTTTGTCAGTATGTGTGTTCCCTGGGAATTGAACCCCCAACCTCTGTACTGTTAACACAGTGCTCTACCCATTAAGCTACAGGAATACTAGACTTGAGAGGAACTTACGATTAGAGTGGAAAGGATATTAGGAATGGGGGACTGGTTAAAGATTATTTTGAAGGTCCCTAATCACACATTTTAGTAAAAATTGTTTGAGAACCTGCGATTAGTGTAATTTAGTCTCTGAAAGAGTGCATAAAGATTTTGCATAAATAGTCTAAAACATCAAACCTCATTTTACCACAGTGTCAATTAAGCTCCTCACAGCCATTAAAACTCTTTTCATATCACGTTCTTATTTTATTCTGTATTTAATTTTGAGCCGTGTGTATCAGCTCCACAACTAGGCAGCTTGTAAACAGAGAGTTTGTTTTTCAGCGAGTCTCAGCTGGTTAACTTTAGGTCACACTCAGCATGCGATGGAGGAAACCGATCTTTATACTCTGTTCAGCTCTGGAGAGCTTATAGCACCCGGCGGCAGGGGAACTAACTCGGTGTGATTCTAACGTCATGTATACACACACCAGGGGAATTAAAGAATTTACCCCAGAGCCAGCGAGCTCGCGTTGCCAGGGAGATTAGCCTAGCAAGCTTTTATGTGTGCATCAATGTAAGCTGTAAGATGGCAAAATAAAAAAATAAAAGCTAAATAAAACGCTATTTGGTGTTAAATCTGAAGAAATGAAATGCAAATGTCTCCCTCCATCTCTCTCTCTCTCTTTATTCATACCTTCTTTGAAGAGCTTGGCTTGTTTGTCCACCGGGATCATTTAAAAGTATAATTTATTTGTAATGAAGTGGGGAGGCTTTGATATGACACTGTGTGTTGAAATGAGCTTTACTGTGAGGAGAAAAACCGTGTTCCTGTGTTACAGGAGAGCGGCTGTCATTGTCTCCTCATCTTTAGACACGTGCTGAAGTAATACAGGACTTTGTGCTGACAAGTGAAAGCGAAGGAAAACAGCACAGCACCGTATCCACGGTGACAGGTAACGTTTCTAGAACGTTGGCTAAGGTTCTGTCAAAAAACGTCATTATGCAGTACTAACATTATTGCAACTTTTTTAATGTTGTATGTTTTACATATCAAAAACGTTATTCTTAGGTTATTAGTGGAACGTTTTAAAAACATTACAGACTTGAATAATGTTTAAATGGCATTTTTATAATAAGAAATAATGTCAATAAAATGTTCTAGAAGGTTCCCATTTTTAATGGTCTCATTTGGGAAACGTTCTTACAATCTAAAATTGAGACTGTTGATGTAATGAATACACTGCATGTCAACACCGTGTATGTTGTTGAAATAACATGTTGATAACATGCTGTGACATAATCTGTGGGCAGGTACAGCTCCTTCCACCTGCAAATATAGGGCTGTCTTCCATCATAGTGTCAGTTTATAGGCCAAACCGTGAAGCTAATTTGCCTTGGGTTACTGCAGCTCCTAATGTGTTTTTGGAGTAGTGGTTTCCATTTATGAATGAAATGAAGTTTGTGCCATTACTTGGACTTTTCTGTTTGTTTCATTATATAAACTCATACCTCAAACATCAAATTTTAGACTCTGGTGTGTCTTGAAAACAAATTGCGGTGGAACGGATATGTACAGAATTAACAATGTTTAAACATTTTAAGCATGTTTGATTTATGTTTTTGAGTAAAAGTTTGTTCAAGTAACTAAAATAAATTAAAATATTTTATTTAACATGTAATCCTGTGGCCCTCTGTTTAAATGTAACCCTTTCATTCTCGTTGGAATTGAAACATCTTAAATCACATCTTAAACATCTTAATCTGCAAATAGCACAGATCATTTGCAGATTATTTTTGATGAAAACTCATTTTTATCCTTTCACCATATTTGTTTCCGGTTTCACAGCTGTCTATTTAGAAGATTCATAATTAATAAAGATTCGTAATGAATAAACCAGAACAGAAACTAAGATACAGGCCACAATGCACCTGTCAGGTAAGCTCTACTCAGTTAACCAGCTTCTGTTACCCACCCAACAGGCAATGTTCTCAAAACATTGACTGATGTTCTCTGAAAGGTTAACAAGGTTTAAAAATCAAAAACATTCTTGCAGTATTGTTAGTTGTTAAACTTTATAATGTTATATATCATATAGTACATTATTCTTAAGATGCTTGTGCAATGTTTTAAAAACATTTAAAATGCACAAACGTTAATGTCCTAAAAACTAGATGTTTTGAACTTTCCTAGAACTTTTAAAATAACACTTGGTGATAACGTTAGGGAAATGCTTTTACAACCTAAAATCGCTAACTTGAATTGCTAAACAGAGAAGGAAATAAGGTAGAAAATGTATCTCTTAAACCAAGAGCCCAAATGCTCTCAGAAGACCCTTCAGAGATTCAGTTGGCCTCCCAAAATATCCACAGACAATCCACCCACAGTTGCTGACTCACTCAGGTAAATTAACATTAGTATGTTTAATACGGATGCTATTTCTGCTGGAATTTTTAAATTAAAAACACCCAGCACAGCTTCGAAAACTGTAAATGAGACGCAAGCTTTGTGCTCCACAAGAAATGCTTCAAACTTTGACAGCCGCTTCTATGTCCCTGTTTAAGTTGAGCGAATTTTGTATGAATGTTTTCATGGAGCAGTGAATTATCATGCAGCAGGAATATGCAGTAATTGGTGGGAAAAGAGCCCCCACAGGGAAAATTGGTAGAAAAAGACACGTCAAAGTCTTTAACAATTAAACTTTATAGTTAACATGAAGGACGTTTTCTTTGGTAATGTGACATGTCAGAGTTAAAGATTGTTCAGCAGTGAAGTGATTTTATTTCAGTTTTTGGGAATCGGCTATATTGTGAGAAATGGTCTCTGTGATGAATGATTGAAAAACTAAGAAAAGCATCATGTTGTGTTTACGTTGCGTCATAATGTACCACCACGGTCCTTTACGTCATCAAAAACGTCATCGCTTGCTCTATTACCAGAGGAAACAGCTAGTGGATAAGTGCACATGGGCTCTTATCTCTTTAAACATATTTTTCAAACGTGCAACTCATTCCTGTATTTGCAAAACTTTTTAATGAGCCTCGCATTACTCAAGCACCTTTAAATGCCCAGCAGAGCCCACCTGTCAGTGACTCGGGTATAAATAAAATGCGGTTTAATGAGATGTAAGGAACGCAGAGCGACATCTAATGTTCTTGTTGTTGTTTTTTCTCCTCCACCTCCTCTTTTCTCTCTTTTCTGTGGCTATGGGGGCAGTCGGGAGCGCTTTGACAGGATTTTAAAGCGGCGGTAAGAACAGATGTCTTCCGATGATTAATGTCTCTCCTCCGAGGAGCCGTGCGGAGTTACCCAGAGTCCCTCCCTCCCTCCAGCGACCGTCCCCCGGAGTCAGAGCCACCCTCCAGCCGAGCGATGATGGGACTCTGCGCCGCAAGAGGCTGTCAATGGTGCGGCATGATAATGCGCCATCTGAAAACTCCAGGGCAGAATAAATCTGGGAGACGGGGCTTTGGGGAAAAGCCTGGGAGAGATTTGGAGTGGTCTGAAGATGAAGATGATCTGTGGAGATGTGGAGGTGTTCACCCTCATTTATAAGTCGCTTAGGTTGTCGGAACGTTGCTGAACGTTCTCTAAACGCTCTCTGAACGCACGCTTGCCGTAACCTTGCGTCTATGTAGCGTTTGTGGATTTACAAACGTCGGAGAAGTTGAGCAACCTTTAAATAACCTACATATAACTAAACAATAACGTTAATGCAACGTGCACAACGCGTTGAACCTTTCAAAAGCATGTATGAACGTTTTGGTTGCTAATTGAAACGTTAGAAAAACGTCCATATAATCTAAAGTTGGGAGCTGAGTAGATGGCAGGAGTTTGCATGGAGGTCTCAGGACAGTTACACGCGGTGATTATTAAGCTTTGGCCGGTAGAAGATGAGGAGGATGGAGGGCAGGTCTGTGTGTTCAGAGGATTACTGCTAAACCCGAGGGATAGAGGGGCAGAAAGATGAACACAAGTGTGACTGTTTTTGAGGGATGGGGGTCGTTTCGGCTGAACACGATGACGTGGAGCAATCCTGCCCCCTGCTGAAGTATTTCACAAAGTTCACTTTCATATAACCACCAATTGACTAACATCCAAGTGAACAGGGAACTTTGTCTCAAAGTTATAAGAAACGTTTTTGCAGTAACGTTAGTAGAACGTTTTTGGTCTTATATATCATATATATGAAATATGTCATCCTTAGATTGTTAGTAAAACGTTTTATGAACGATACAGAATAAAATGTTTGAATAATGATTTTTACGATACAAATGTTTATGCAATAGCGTTAATGCAACCTCTGAAAACTGAACACTGAAAACACTGAACAATATTTTTTTTAACATTTGTTACTTAATGAAAACGTTATGGAAACATTCAAATAACATTAGTGGTGCCAGCCTGATGAAGACTCGACCCCAGCTCTAATCTTCCTCCTTGCATAATAAAGATTATATTTTATGCAAACAGAAATGGAGTTTGGAAACTGAACGAATTATCAGAGGAAGTTTTTATCTTAAAAGACTAAAATAAGCCCAATCTTTTCCCTATAGGCCTTTTAACGCCAGTTTGTTTATGCGTATGGGAAAAAACAGAGAGATTCTTATCTTGATTGTGTTTTATCTCTGCTGGCTCCACACAGTTTGTATGGATTGTTGTCTAATGACCATCAATGGCACCGAATGCTATCAGCCTGAAACAGATACAGTACGCTGGACAATGGCCAAAAACAGAGGAAAGATCATTTTGCGCTTCCTGCTGGGATAGATGCCAAAATACAGCACAGGTCTGCCTGTTATTCCTCAGAGAAATGAAAATTAAAATCTACAGAGAAACCAGTGAACGTCAGACTATGGCAAAGGGTCGGTATTAAATATTTACAGCACAGTAAATTTTTAATGCATACATTTTGTATCAGAACCACGATAAATATTTGATAAAAATACAATGCTTATTGGGGAACTGCTCTTAAAACAGAAATTTATCAGACCGTGCTTGTAAAAGTGATGCGTTCCTAACTCAAAAATGCCCATGTTTTCTATAATATCTTTTAAAACACTTTGTTTTCATTAACAGATTTTATGACAGAATACCAAAATTACAGACAAACTAATTCAGGTAAGAACTACAGTAAGAAATTTAATGTGTCTGTGTCACAAAAGTGTTGGTCCATCTTTTTTATAAAGTCTCTTTTACGTGTCATTATAAACAACTACCTTAGCAACAATTTTTGTCTGTAATTTTCATTAAGTGTCATAAAAGAACATTCAACATTTTTTCAATCATTTTCAATTGTGAAACTTTTTTGAATGTTTTATCAACAACTTAATCTAATATTATTTCGATATATATTACAACGGTAAAAACATTTCTGCTAACATTATTGCAAGAACTTGAGAAAACTTGAGAGAACTTTAGTCACGTTCTGAGAAGGTTCCTGTCAGCTCCTCGTCTCTGCGGCAGGAATGAGCCTGAGGCAAAAAGCCCAGAAAGCCGATGATGAAGCGCCCATGTCCAGTGCCAACGTGTTTCAGGAGCCGGCAGTAACTGATCAGCTGAGAAGAGCTGCCAGCCTCGGTGTCTGATGGTGTCTTCATCTTCATCATCATATGTGGAAGGTCAGTATTCTTCTCACTCGAGCCACATTCTCAGGATCCTGCATTCATACGCCTCTTTTCCCTAAAATCCATCCTGGTGAGTCTGTGGCACGAAAAATGAACAAAAACAGTTATTTAGCCATTACATAACAGATTCATGTTTACAACAGTGAGATTAATAATGATGATTTATACTTTAAACTTTTAGGTTGGATTTACTTAAAGTATATGAGGTAACCTGCAATTTTATGTTTCAAACAGAAGTGGCAATAGAGAGACAAGTTACAGATATGGAAGCTTTAAGTGAAATTAGTAAGACTCTAGTCATATGGCAG
The DNA here is from genome assembly GCA_036877545.1 of Yasuhikotakia modesta. Classification (NCBI taxonomy): domain Eukaryota; kingdom Metazoa; phylum Chordata; class Actinopteri; order Cypriniformes; family Botiidae; genus Yasuhikotakia; species Yasuhikotakia modesta. Next base: position 8,502 of record JBAJNP010007166.1, on the reverse strand, counting down.
GAAAAAGTTGTGAATGTTCACATTGAATGCACACTGAACACAAGCACTAGACTGAATTCTGTGGATGCACCTAATGTATATATTACACCTGTATATATTTTTGAAAATTATTTTGTTATTTGTTACTGTTGTGTCTGTTGCAGCCTGCGCTCCATGAACAATGTTTGATTTCCTGCATCTTAAGAAGCTCTGTTGTATTTCTCAACACAAATTGTTGCATTTTTCACCAAACAGTAAATGTTAATGTAAATACAATTTGAGATGGTATTTTGTAAGAAAAATAACAGTTATGCAAAGTTCATGGCGTGACCTTACCAGAAGGACGGCGCTATTTATCACTGTAGAATTGGTTAACAATCCAGTTATTCGTTCAAAGTTGCCTGGCGTATTAAACTTGGAGCCACGGCAATCTCCAAAAAGCACAGGATGATGAAATGTTTCCACATGGCTTTTAAATTGTAAAGGACATTCAATGTCAGGGTGGTATATGACGCTGAAATACAAATGTAAGTCAGTCCAATTATCTGTAACGAAGCCCCCAATCTCTGCCAGATCCCCACCCCACCAAAAATATTACCAGGGCTTTGCAGTAATGGTGATCCTCCTAGCATTAACATTTACAGTATAGGTTGTAAGAACATTTCCCTAACATTTCCATTAAGTAAAAATTATGTTTTTCAGACATTGTATTAATGTTACTTGTTGGTTATAAGCACTTGAATTCTCTAACTTTTCAAAACAACTTCAGAATAACATTTTTGACGTTAAAGAATCGTTTTACTAAAGTTACTTTTTGATGACTTTGACAGATCTTTGTAGAAACTTTAGAGAACATTAGTCAATGTTCTAACAATGTTCCCTGTTAGTTGGCTGTAGGGCTATCACTGAGTGCACCAGCATCCCAATGTCAAGTTGACGTGAGAGGACGCAGCCTTCATTAGAGGAGGGTTGTGCTGTGGAGGGTGGGCCGCATTTACATGAGAAACGAGGCATGAGGAAAGCGTTCACATCCTAATCACTCTTTCAGTTATCTCGTTCAGAGGGTCCGATGAAGCCGCGATGACACCAGGGTCACGATTAGAATGCATTAAGCATTCATTTAGAGGAATCAGAGACAAAGACGAGGGTGAACCGTGCCCTCGGTTGTTTGCTTTTCTGAATTCACGGCTGTGACTTGCTGATCGCCCCATTCGGGCACCCATCAGGGGGCTAATGCAACAGAAACGACAAGCAGAATGATGCGGGGTGCCCGGGGTGTGTGTTTTACAGGGGTCGATGGTGTCGTTCACTGAAGTTTCAGCCATTTGTACAGAGCATCTGTTTGTGCCTGTGGCTGTAATTTGTGAGTCTGGTGTTGTGACTGTTAACTACAGATTGCACACCTATAGGGAAAAAACCTTTTTATGTATCCCTTTTATAGTACTGGTATATTACTTATATAGCACTTGTACCTCCACATCCTAGTTCTCTCATTTAAACTGTTAACAAATTATTACAAAAGTTTTTTAAATTGATAAATATCTTGTCTTTATTTGTTAGAATGTGTTACAATAACAACAGCCCCATAATTGTGTTACATTACTTTGCATTAAGATAAAATGCAGCGTTTGTTTTTATAATGCGTGGATTTCTCCAACATGGCAACCAAACGTAGCACTGAACCGACCAATCGCATCCCCGGATGTGTGTGACGTCAGCAATCCCCGGTTGTTATCGCGGGAAGCGCGTAGACGGTCGTATCGGTAAACAACACTATTTTAAAACAATGTGAACATTAAAGGACACACAACAGTGTCGTTTTGTGTTTATTTGTGTATATTTTAATCGGTGAGTCCCCTTTGCTTGCTTGCGTTTCGTTCGGTTAAGCTAATAGCTAACAGGTTAATCGCTTCTCTCGGTTGCCATGACAAAACAGCTAGCAAGCTAATAAGGAACTTAACGCAGATTAAACAGCTAAATCACCTCGTTTCCGTTTATGAATGAAATACGACAAAGATCGTCTGTGGTGCGAGTTAATGTGGTTTAAATGTTTGTTTACATGCAGCTATTGTAAAATCGCATGTATATAAACTTTCAGTTCTGTTCGTCTCGTGGTGTGTCAGTGAATGATGGCCCATAGACTGACTAAGGAGGAATTGGATCAACAGTTTGAGCAGTTCCTGAAAGAGGTAACAAGAGGTTGACAATCTGTCTGTTGTTTAGTTTTGTTTCGTGTGTTGCATTTACATTCATGCATTTAGCAGATGCTTTTATCCAAAGCGACTTACTAGCTACTTAGTGTTGCTTGTATATATAATGATACCCATTACCTAGATGATGAACCCATGTACCTAGATAAACTGTGTGTGTGTGTGTGTGTATGTGTGTGTGTGTGTGTGTGTGTGTGT
>JBAJNP010007165.1:0-23350 GCA_036877545.1 Yasuhikotakia modesta | reverse complement strand
GTGTGTGTGTAAATGTGTGAGAGTGTGTGTGTGAGTGTGTGTGTAAATGTGTGAGAGTGTGTGTGTGTAAATGTGTGAGAGTGTGTGTGTGCTAGCAGGGAAGGAAAGACATTTATATTCTCAACCACGTCTCCTCTTGGTCTCATTTATCAGTGTATCACAAGCAGCAAACAATGATTACAGCTCACACAGGAGAGGAAGATCAACACACACACACACACACACACTAAAAAGGTCACCCTAGGTCACGCTTCACTCAGTGACATCACCTGTCCTGACCTGGCAGATCAACACGATTGGCCCAAGGTGAGGCGAGCGGAGGCGGGTCACCAGGCAGGAGCTCCGCCCACCTGCTGATACTTCTGGCCTCTGCGGTCACAAGACCATCTGTTCACACCCTCACACACTGACATATCTGAGTTTCATTTGAATCAACCTCATCTGAAGCTCATGAGACACGTGTGTGTGTGTTTCTGTCCTAGTGAAGCGTATGTCACGACACAACCGAACACAGAAAATCCAGCAGTCATCAGATTTCTGTATGTGTTCCTCCACGAATCCCTGTGGTCTACAAGAGCAGAGACCCCCGGCAACCCCAAAACTTATTCTCATCCCTTTTATCATAAATGACTTCAGCTTCATCTGTCTTTGTTTGAAGTGGCGCTTTCATAATCTTTTCATCTCGCTGCGAACAATCAAACTTAGCAACAATGAAAATATCTAACAGTAAACAAAGTCAATGAGGGGGACAAGTTTTGTTCCTCACAACCAAACAAAATATCACAGTTTTCTCAGTTACATTAATCACCGGTTCAAAGCAACAACATTCATCTGCTAAAGTACAACACACACACACACACTCTCTCCTCGTGCTTCTGCTTGTTCTCAGAAGATGAAGATGGGGTCTGTCCTGCAGGGAACGTCGCTTCTGAGAGCCGCTGTCACTCCGAACAGCCGTTTGGGAATCACAGAATCACTACAAAGGAAGTCCTTCCTTTAAACTCCTGCAGCAAGATAAAGCTAAGAGTAAAAGTAAACAGACACATGAGAGGCGTTGGGAAATATAAACTCATTCTACATCCTGCACAACACAACACATTTACACCAGATTAATACAGACTCTCTCTCTGTGTTCTGGTCTGCAGGGATGTAAACATAAAGAGAACATCTATTACACACACCACAGGCCTCAATGCATCCAAATACCCTCATCTCAAAAACAATATCAATCATGACTGAAACAAGTTAAATGAACTTTAGTCAAACATGTCTGTCAATGGAACAACACAGCAGGTTTCCTAAACTGTCTGACACAAACAAACACAAACAAACAAACATACGACAAGAGGATCTGTAATAACATAAAGCCTCAATTTCAGCCAAAACTGTTTACTATAAACCCAAAGCTGCCAAAACCGGGCCGGTGTCAGAACTGGCAGTGTGGATGTACTGTATTCCTGGGAAAACAGCCAGGAAACAAGGATGGGAAACAAATGGGACTTTTATAAATGACTGTATTCATCAATGCATGATTCACAGCTGCTAAATGCCAGAGATGAGAATGTGAACAAAATAAGTCCTAATAATGCAAAAGACGCCGTTTTACCACAAATGTGAGTCTGTATATCAAATGTGCTTTCAGGATTACATTTCTGAACTAAACTCGCTTTTAATCTCTTTCAGAGTTGTTGTGAGGCGGCAGATTTAACAGGAAATGACTGGTCCTGTTGTTTGTCAGTTTTCTGTTAATAACAGATTGTAATGCTCTGTTTTCTGGAGCACAGAACTTTTAAATGTTATTTGCTGCTAGAAAACGGCTTTACGTGCAGCGGATATAATGTGTGAAATCTAGATCATTTTAAGTTTCATATTAGGCTGGTGTTTTAAATATTCTTCAAATTCTTCAATTTTAAATCTGTTTATCTGAGTTGTCACTTTCTGAAGATTAAATTCAGCACACAGTCGCGTCTGACAGCTGCTCTCTGATATATCCTAAAATGAACGAGAGAGAGAGAGAGAGAGAGAGAGTACAGCTGATGGCCACTGACAGGACTAATACAAAACTGAACAGTGTTTTAAATGAACACAACTGAGTTTTGAAGGATTATTCAATGTCACACCATTATTTTACACTTCATTCCTTCCTGTGAAATGACAGCAGAACAAACGTCACATCTACAGCTGCAGTCAGTGATTCAGCACCACGGACAGCAAACAGCCTGTTACACAGTAAAAGAAACTGGACCACAATTAGTTTCCTTTAAACCAAAACACACACACACACATACACACACTCACACACACACATACACACACACTCACACACACACACACACACACACATACACACACACACACACTCACTCACACACACACACACACACTCACACACACACTCACACTCACACACACACTCACACACACACTCACACGTGTATGATGTGTTTTTTAAATCATCATTCAAGTTTATCTGGTTTTTATGTTAATAGGGCTGCAGTGCTTTCAGACGCCTCAGTGAGACTTTAACGATACGAGCAACAAACACCATCACAGCTCCTGAAAGCTCATTCAGATCTCACACATCACTGAGTCTAATGAGAACGTCTCTAACAAACCTGAGGTCAGCTCAACAGACAAACTACAACAATCTCGCCCCTCACAGAGATAAACTCCCCACACTGCCGATCTCTCTTACTGCCTATCCAGTCGTCCCCCCGGGACAACAGCAGCCCTCTGTAAGAGGTGCGTTTCTTCTGCTTCCAGCATGAATAATGGAGGAGTCTGAACTGGTTACTGGTGGGGAACAAACATCTCAGTGGGACCTTACGGCCGCCTGCATGTTTGGCTTTAACACTTTAACGTGATTATGGTTCACAGCTCCACGTTTGAGCTAAAGCCATCATGCATTATTTTCTAAGGGACTGACACATTCATTACAAATGTGGGATGTTTTTTACACAAACACACATCATCCAGGTCTTATAAATACGAACTTCATCCATAATTCATTCCAACACACATTATTATGTGACTGTAGTAATAAAAATATGAATTGTGGGTCGAGTTTTGTGCTGCTGGTTTAATGATTCAGAAAAACTGGATCAACAAACGTTTTTTTTTCTACTTTGAGACCAATAATGGCAGATAAAATTCAATAATGAAGATTTCTTAACTGCCAACAAATCACCTGCAGACAGAGACCTACTGCTCTCATTCATCTACCTGTCATCAGTACAACTACAGAGAAAACCCGCAGGTTTTGGTGGGACAGGAGACATGAGAGGCAGCTAAGATTTCAAAAGCAGCTCTAATCCATCTTACATCAACCTGAGTTTCATGTGAACACACAGACACTGCCAGCCGTATTACACAGCAGTCTGTGACCCTGTGTGTCCGTTCTGTATCATATCACAGCTCAAACTTAATCCCTCAACCAGTGTCAGGATCTGTCTGTATGACAAAACTAACCAACTAACTATATAATAACTAATAACTTCTCGTTATTAAACCCGTTTGATCAGCGTCTGCATCAGCGTTTGATCAGAGTGAATTATTCCTGTCATTGTTTGTTATTTACATCTGACATCCGTCTCACAACATTTTACTTCCTGTATTCATCACTGCAGAAGAAAGACGTGATGTTAACATAACCATCCTCTCTTGCTTTAGAGGAAAGCAAACAAACACTTATTTACACTCTAAAACAGTGTTTGTTTTTTAACATAGGAGAAGTTTAGGTCTCTGCACACACTGGGTTACAATTTTCCAGTTCAGACAGATTTGTGTATTAAACTACGGTGTAGCTGTACACACACCATACTGCTGAATTCAGTTTTAACTACTTTAATAACCAATATTAGGATGAAAAACCCTTAGAAATGTATTTTCATTTCTCGATTCACAAAGTTTCTAGATAACTTCAGACATGCAGACAGTTTAAACCAGCACAACACGGTTCAGACGCTACCAGGACACTGGACACAAGACACTGGACACAAGACACGGCAGAATATTCTTAAGTTGAGAAATGAACCATTTTTAATACAAAATAAAAGTGACACTGATAATATACAATACGGTTTGACTCGCACTACATGCATCAGAATTAGTTTACAATGATTTTGATCCCTTCCTAGGGCGCATGTGTGGTGCTGGTGGGCTGTAGTCACGGGTACTGGTCGTATGGTGGGGGGGGCGGAGGCGGGTGCTGGAACATAAAGCCCTGATTGGCCTCTGGGGGCCACGGGGGCATGGCCATGTGAAAGGGTGGAGGGGGAGGGTAAGGGGGGTACATGGGGCCCTGGAGGAGAAACTGGTGTGGATCAGAATGAGGGAACATGTACTCGGGGGGTGGAAAGTGGGGTTGGGCGTGATAGTTGCTATGGAAATCGCCCCCGTGGTTGTGGTAAAACTCGCGTGGGGTGCTGCGGTTCACCCGGGGTTTCCGCCGGGACGGTTTTTGAGGGGGCGGAGCTTTGTGCGCATCTGATTCGTCATCTGGTAAGGGAACGAAAACGATTATGAGACATTATTTTCTCAAATCACTCACACCGCTCCTGTTTACCCACCGGTGTCAGAATTGTTCTGCTGTCGTCTCTTCTGCTGTTTCAGCTTCTGTTTGGCCTGTCTCTCCTGTTCGTCATCGCTGAAGTCCAGCGCCTGCAAACACGAGTGAGTCCAGTGTGAACAGTCATCAGAACAAAACAGATCTGCCCCACACCGTAGACTGTCAGTCGTTACGTAAAGGCACATTTACCTCAGCTGGGGGTTCCTCGTCATTTTTCCAGGATGCGTCCGACCCTTTGATCCTAGTTTGAGAGGAAACATGTGGAGACATTTGTGGAGACACACGGCAACAGACCAGTGTTGTGAATCCATAACCACATGTGCGGTTCTGTTCCTCAGATCAGTTACTTACTCTCTCAGCTGCTCTGTAAAAATGTAATCGGTGAAATCTTTGATTTGTGGGGCGAAATAAACCAGATCTCGAAGTTTGAGATCTTTCTTTTCAATGTCCTCGTGGAAGTTAAACCTCAACACGTAATACGGCTGACAAACAGGCCCAAAGACCTCAAAAACCTGAGGAACCACAAACAGATTCCACATCACATTTATGGATTTATGGATCACATGTTTTAAGAACGTGACAAAGCAGGAGAAGAAACTCCAGCCATGTTTCCCACCTGCATGAATTATTACTGACCTTGCCGATAGAGATTCTGTCCTTCCTAAACAACACACTGTCCTCGTTGAGCGGAGGCGAGTTCTTGTACGACTCCACGATCACTTTAACGTTTAGATTTAGTGTCAGTGTGTTTAATGTCACTGAGCTCTGATATATGTATCATTTACAGCATCTACAGTTTAGATCATTACAAATAAATACCTAATTGCTCCACAATACTTGATATCGTCCCCACAACCGCCAACTCTGTGTCATCTGGAAGACTGATGGCGAGATTCTCCACTTCAGGAAGATCCTAAACACACACACTTGTATTTTTTGTGACAGGTGTCTTATCACACTGATTCTGAACAAACATAAATAAAACCACCTCAATAAGCAGCTCATCTTGGGTTTTCACTGGTGCAGGCCTCCTTCTGTTGCCCATGGCAACACCATCATCATCATCATCTTCACCACCACGATTACCAACTAAGTCTAAAGGCTCAGAGGATGAAGAGGATGACGAGGATGAGGAAGAAGATGTGGATGACGAAGAGTCTGAGTCACTGAGGAGATCATATATAAACAAATGTCAAAAGTCTTCTCAAAACATCTCACAGAGGAGCTCAGAACCCACAGTAAACAAACAAACACTTACCTCTCCGTGTCATTTCCTCTGTACTGCATGTTCAACAGACCCAAAGCCCCGGTGTCAGTGAGACTGACCATCTCATCTTCTGTGTGTCCGGACTCAACACTGACCGTCTGATCTTCTGTGTGTCCGGACTCAACACTGACCGTCTGATCTTCTGTGTGTCCGGACTCAACACTGACCGTCTGATCTTCTGTGTGTCCGGACTCAACACTGACCGTCTGATCTTCTGTTGGTTCTGTCTTAAAATACGAATAATTGTCCTCCAGGTCCACCTTCTCAGATTTGCTCTCATCCTTATCGTGCGAAAGAGACACAGGACTGAGTAAATGATGCGCAGGTGACAACAGAGAAGCCATGTGTGCTGTTATAACTAACAACATCTGATCTGAACATCACAACTTACTAACAACCACCTCGTTACCAGTGTAGTTTATGAGCCCTCATGAAAACTACAGATAGACCGCGATGGTTTTACCTGCTCATGATCTGCGCTCGTCTCCATGTTGAGATGAACACGTGAGCGCGGCGCGCACTGATGACGCGGCATCGACGTCACGCCTTCAAAATAAAAGTCGCGAACAACGTCATAAAAATAATAATAATATTTATTGTTTTGACTGTACGTCAGTTTTTAATGAAATGCTGTGATGCGTCTGAATTAAAAGGATGACGGTGTTGAGCCTCTACACTGTTTTCTCAACACAAAAAACACTAATGCAACATCTTTGTTACTTCTTTCATTAAGAAACAACACGACTACATGTAATAAATCACATTAAAACTACATTAAAATGTAATGTAAAATGCATGACATAATACTGAATATAATTTAGTAATGTAGATTATAGTTTAGTTAAACTGTAATGGTTAAACTGGTGGCTCAACTCTTGCCTGGAGGTCCAAAATTATTTCATAAACGCTGATCAAACATAAGAAGCAAAACTATATACATGTAATGAATCATATATATGATTATACATACTAATAAACACACAGAAATCAGACGTCATAAACCTCAGTGGTTTAATACTAAAAACACACGGCATGACTGACAACAAAACCTGAATCAGATGAAAGAAATGTAATAAAAACTGTAATAAAAATAAATTAAAACAGAGCTTTCGCTGTAAGAAATGTCAGCTTACAGAGGCTGTTGCATCCTGGGAAATGAAGTACTCAGATTGTGTTGCCAGCTTTTACATAATAAGGTGAATGTTATTTCCTTGAGTAACAAAAATTAAAAAAGAAATGACGGGTTTATTTATATCTGAAAGTTTCCAGAAAAACACAAACGTATCATTAAACGTTAAACGGAAACAAATGGCACAGAACGGATTTCTGATTTAAAAGGTAAGTGTTGCTTCCAACCCGGTCATATTCAGGACAAATAAATAAAAACCATTAACATACAAATCTGTGTTATATACAACTGGAGTTACTGGAAAAAAATCTACAAATTAAAACTCACTTCAACATTTCAGAAGTGTTACCCAATATCACACTGTGTGTGTGAGTGTGTGTGTGTGAGTGTGTGAGTGTGTGTGTGTGTGAGTGTGTGTGTGTGAGTGTGTGTTAGTTCTTGTATCAGGGATTTAAAAAATAAAATAAAGTCCTGTGATAAATGTAATACTTTCATTCATTTTCACCAAGTCCAGCAAAATAGACTCTTTCTTTAACGGACAGATATAAACAAACTCCTCTATGTACAAGATTCAAAAAGAAACGGACAACATCAACTAAAAACACTGATTCTTAAAGATCCACGTCTCACAGCCTGGAAGTGTGTCGACTCTTAAAACTTGTGCATATACTGAGAAAACAGATATGGCGAGTGCCAATATACCATTCTGAACTGAATCTGAACTGAATCTGAATTGGGTTCTGGGGTCTGTTCCCATTTGGAATGACTTGGATTAATGCATATACATATTTACAGGGTATATACATTTTTGCCCAAACGGTCACAGGAAGTGATGTGATGAGCAGTTGTCATGACAACCTGCATCTCTGATTTTTATCTTTGTGCATAAATTATCAAACGATCACAAAACACATCTGTCTCATAAGAGGGAGTAAAACTCATATTATAGGTAAAATATATTATGAGGTTTAGCTGAAAATAACATTCAACAATCCCAAAAACAAAACCCTTCATGAATTGTATGAAGACCCTGCTTCAGAATAGGCTTTAGCCAATCAGAGGCGAGCAAGAGAACGTAACCAGCCAATAAGATGATGGAGGAGTGACAGTAGTTTAACGCAGCGGTGGGATGAGATTAACATGATGCAGGAGTCGCTCTCTTGAGCTGTGACTAGTCACTGGACATAATTAAAGCCCTGCATAGCAAACGTCAGACACGTCAGACAGTCAGGAATGTGATCGTGTTGAGACATAACAGCATAGTGGCCACAGGAAACAGTGAGACTATTTTTTTTATTTTTGAGGTGTTTTTTTAAAAAAACATTGAAATGTGGTGACTGTGAAGTTCAAAAACCACTGACAGAAGCCAGGCTTGTTCAAACTTCCCTCTGTAAACGCTGCGGGAAAGCCCCGCCCACAGGCTGTGAGCAATGCTCCGCCCCTGAACATGTCACAGTTCTTCCTCCACAAAGCTCTTCCCCTCCTACGCATCAGACAGGCAACTCTGAATGCTTTCCATCCACAGCTGCGCATGCGAGCCGTCCTGCGCACAGAAGCTGTAAACTCTTTTGATTGTCTTGAGCTGTTAAGCAGAAACAGCAGTGAGTCAGCGTGCGCTGCAGTAACGTAAACTGGATGAAATGAGATTATAAAGCTCTTACATCCAGGAAGGCTTTGTCCTCAATGTTTTTAGGAGCCCCCATAGCTGGTGTTCCCAGACAGACAGACTCCACATCGGCTAACTCGATCACCCCCTTACAGTGTTTATCTTGCCGTGACTCGTAGTAACGCAACTGAGAAACAGGAAGGTTAGCATGAATGTGGGGTTTGTTCATTTTAATTTGTTGCATGAATTAGCACAGATTTAAACCCAAAGTTTTGCTCGGTGTAACCCATCACAATAGCGTACCTCATGTTTCGTCTTGTCCAGCACAAACCACCGTGGCTTCCAAGGCTTCAGCAAAGCCCCTCGTTTGTATAAAATGCCCTCAAAGCTCCTGTTCTCGCTCTCGGTGCTCTGGAACTGGCTGTAGAGGGCGCTGGTGCCGGTCCGACCGGCTGCGGGCGTGGAGGTTCCGCTCACCTCGCAGTCCAGAGCCAGATTGATGGAGGATCCCACCCTGTTCTTCTGCAGATAGACACCCTGAGAGCGCCGCTGGTGGCTCAGATTGGACGACATCAGCAGAGAGCTGGAAAACGAGGGCTGGAGACAGACAGAACATCAGGGATCTGGAAACCCAGAGTTTAGTTCCAACCCTTGTCAGGTAAGACGCTGGTTTATCTGAATGACTTACCTTGTTCTCCAGTATGGACTCGACCCGCTGGGCCGTTTTAATCCTGTCCCACGTGTCTTTCCATTTTTCCGTAGACTGTCCCAACTCAGATTCCAAATTCTGCACATCCTGTTACACACATTAACATTTTAACCATCATTACATTTTTAATGAGATACCTGCATAGTTAACCTGGTTATGGTCTCACAAGACTTCAGTCAGACGTGTTTCTCTGAGGGCCTCTCACCTGCAGAAGTTTGGTGATGGCATCAGGCACAACTTTACTGAGGTTGTCATAGCAGGGCCAGACGATGCTCCTCTTGGATTTGGGGGCCGTCGTCTCCTGCTTGTCACCCGCATCCTCAGTCTGCTTCTCCTGTTGGCCCCCCACCAGCTCCCAGTCGAAGGACGGACCCTCAGAAAGCGTCTCTTCCGTGTAGAAGTCCCAGACCTTCAGGTTTGAGATAAAGCTGTAGGGCTTTAGGACCTGTGAGAAGACAGGGGGTGGGGTTACACTCACCCACCAACAGAGGTCACTGCAGGATTACAAACACAAAACTGAAGTGAATTAAAGTCTGTACCTCTTCTTCCTCAGGTGAGAACATGTAGTTGTAGAAGATGGGTGTTTTTTTGTTGAGGCGGTCGATGTAATCCCAGACAGACTTACACACCTGTGGGCTCTTTCTTTCACCTTTCTCCTCGTACAACACACCTGTGGAAATATGAGGTCATGATACAATTATTTCACCACAAGCTCATTCTGAGAGCAGAACGTAGTTTCTGTTACTTAGCATTTAATGGATTTTCACCCAGTTCTATGCGCTCATAGTCAGAGTCCAGCAGGAACGTTCGGAACCGGTTGGAGACGTAATGATAGGCCAGGAACTTCAGATAGTACTGAGTGAACTCAAACTCCATGGGGAACTGTAGGTGGATCTGTGGGAGGACGTGCAGAGGGAGGGGTAAACGGGGTACGTAAGGGACATTTAACATGAATTAGAAAAGTAAATGACCACAATTAATGTACCTGATGAACACAGTCAAGGAACTGGAGAAAAACTGGAGCGAATCCACTGCTCTGACTGGCGATAGTCTGAGCGCCGCGGTGACTGAACCTGTGACCAAACGACAGCCACTCTTTCTCCACCAGCAACCTGAATCCATCCATCGTTCGGTAGTACGGATCCGACAGAAGCTGGACCAGAGACACCACCTGCACCCAGCCCAGCGTTCCAGCACACAGCCAAACCCATCACTACAAACACGGCTTACGCTAATTCAGCAGAACATGAGGACAGTCACGAGTTTCTCACCTGGGTTGTGACATCCCAACCATCTTCCAGACTAACCATCACAGAAGACCCCGAGTCCAGAAGCTCCACAACAAGAACAGACACTTGCAGAACTCTGTGAAGCTACACAAACACCAACATTTAGAACGACGACGCTATTGGATGGAGAAAAGGATAGCTCCGCCCCCAAACACACACTATTGGTTGAGCCAATGCTACAACGTTGCTTTGGATCAACCAATACAGAGCAAATAAATGGTGTTTAATTAGAAGTACCAGGTTCATCCAGTCGGACTCCTCCAGGCAGCGGTGAAAGGTCATGTTGGGATCAGCGTTGGGTGAGGAAGGCACACAAGCTTTCATCAGCTTCTTAAAACTGTTCTTCACCTGTCGAACGTCGAAGACCTCGATGGACAACACCTCCCACTGCTGAAAACAGTCCTGCTTCGCACCCTGAGCACAGACACACACGTTACACGTTACACTTCAGTGTTTTATAACATGAATCCAGTCACATTCCGTCAGTGAGACAATAACCTTCAGCTGGGACTTGTCTCCAATAATGTACAGATATGCTCTCTGCTGCCGGAGGAACCGCGGTTCGGCTGGGCTTCCGTTCGCTTGTGGAGACTCCTTCCCAGCCAGTCTGTTCCCTACATCCGGGTTATACATGCTGAGACGGCCGCTGCCACGGATGCTGCCCCATTTTCCTGAAACACAAACACAAGCGGTTCATTCACTGACAGAACGTTTGATTGATGATTGGTGTGAAAGTCTTTAAAGACTTAAATCTAACAAACAAGACAACAGGCAACAAAAACTCTCAGAATTTGGTGGCTCACATGCAAAGAGAGACTCAGATCTTTGCAAACATCAAACAAACAGATAAATAGTGTGGCGGTTAATAGTCAGTTAGCGCAGGAAGAGAGAATTAACCAACGCCACACAGACACTTAGTGCCAGCTCACATTCGCTGGTGTCTATGTTGAGTTTGATTGGTTAGGTTTGAAAGCGGGGGCGGGGCCTACTGTACCTCCAGGTGAGTTGCGGGCCTTGAGCGAAACTCTAGGCTGAGAGAGAGAGATGAACTTTGCCCTATGACCCAGCGCTAAGGTCAGATGACATAAAAACGGCCATTACTATCAGAACACAAACCTGAGCGCCCGTATCAGATAACAACCGCTAGCAAAATGCACCAACGCAATAACACACTCTTAAAAAACTACATTTGTGAACTTCTGTAATTGAAGTGAGGCACTCAAAACATCTCGTGAGGGCAGCGTAACATCTGAAACACAAACAGCTCTCACCTCCCCGGCTGAAGGTTCCCGGCACGTCCTCTTTAGCGCCCATGACCTGTTTCATTAAAGCTCCTATTTTAGGTTGTCTGAGCTTGTCTGACGAGTCTGAGGTTCAGAAATAACACAGACACACACAAACAACCCATTAGCCTCTGCAAACAAAGACGTCTAAATACTGATTCTAAACAGTCCAACTGCTTTTTGGCTCAATGTGCTCGTGTGACAGACTGTGGGTTTAGGGTAAAGCACAGAGGGTCGAGTCTGACCTGAGGCGCTCATGTGTGTGGAGGTGAAACCACTGAGTGTGTTTCTCCCGTTGTTCTCGCTGTAGGACGGCATGGAGCTGATGATGGCCTGCAGATATTTCTCCTGCTCCAGACTGGTGGAGTCCGCCTGAGACGGGCCTAATACATGCACAGCCCGTTTAAATCTTCACTTCTGCGCTCTTGGTTTACTAAACGGTGTGTGTGTTTGTAAGCATCTAGCTCTTACCTGCAGCGGAGGCATTGGGCGATTTGAAGAAGCCAACGACGCCTTTAGCGTGCAGGCCGGCCGAACGCAGCAGAACCGCTTTGGTGCGCGAGTTTCTCCAGCACACCACAGGGAATCGGTTCTGCCTGTAGCAGCGGCAGATGCGCTGGATGGTGGAGTCTGGGATACTCTGGGGCACGATCAGTAACCCGGGGTAACTGAAACACAACCATTTGTGACATTATTTGTGAGTCATAATGATCCACAACGCAGAGGTTTGGGATTTTGGGATTGTACCTGCGGGAGACGGTGTACATCCGGTTGACAGTTGAGATACGGAAGGGTTCGTTTTTGGAACGGGTCAAGCTGTTACTAAGCGTTCCCAGACCCATCCGCTGGTAGTCACGGCAACAGGCTCGTTCCACCACGTTACTCATGGTCTGTCGGTCCGATGAGCGGATGGTGGAGGACAGCGTCAGAGAACTCTGGTCCGGCTCTTCAGACACTGACCAATAAGAAAAACAAGGTTGGTTGGAGTGGAACAGTAAAAACGCTTGGTTGGAGTGGAACAGTAAAAAGGAACATGCTGAGAAACACATTTAGCTCCATCTCACCAGATATCTCATCTTCATCCATCTCTGACTGCAGACTGCTTCTGTTCTCCCAGGTGGGTGGAGAATACTTCTTCCGGGTCACATACTGTCGCCCTATGGTTCTCTTTGCAGTCCTCACCAGGTTTTTGGACAACGTTCTAGAAAAGTGTGAATCATTTTAGCGTAAGAAGAATATCAGCATGATGCTAGCAACAGCAAGGTCAAGGGTTCGACTCCCAGGCAGCGTTTCTCACAGGTTTAAGTACTACAAGGGCCCAGCGTAATGTAATGAGTACTTGAGTTCTTACCTTAGCGACTGGTTCTTGTCCTTGGTTTTGTTCTCCACCACGAGTTTTGCCGACTGGCCGACGGTGAAGGCAAACGTTCCCTGGACGTGCTGTGGGTATCTGAGCTTCTGCATGTGTTTCCTGAAGACCTCCGCCAGATCTGAGGCCACCTCCTCATCGAAGGCGATCTTCATTAGCTACAGGAGAATGTTATGTATTAATGTCGCATTTCATCATTTAGCATTAAACGCGCAGGAGTTGCGACGTACCTGGAACGTGCAGGATCGCAGCTGCAGGCCCTCCTGCATGAACTGGTCCATAGGAACGTTGACGGAGATCCTCTTCTCTTTGGTGAGCGAGGCGATGGGAAAGGAGCGTGTGACCACCTGTTCCCCGACTGCGCAAGAAAACCAGGATCAACAACTATACAAATCCACCCCAAAGACACACACGGCCCTTGACCAATCAGCGCTTACCCAGAGGGTCTGTGGGCGTTCCCTTGAAGATGAGCCTGTAGGTGGTTAGGAAGACGGCCCCCTCGGCCGGCAGCAGGGATGGACCACCCATCATGCCTGTGGCCTCCTCTCGCCCGTCTGCCACCAGGTGAACCCGCATCCCGTCCATCACAAACTCTTCACCGGGCAGAAGCGCTGGTCTTAGGAGTTTGGGCTGGAGAAGAAAACACACAGAGGAAGAAAAAACAACAGAGACAGGAAGAGAAGGAAATGTTATCAACACAGGAATCCTGTAACTATGTATAGATGAAATTCATAACACACACTTCACCATAAACATGCACATGCTTCAAGATAACAGAAGTCAAAACGGAGGAACACAAAATAACATACTGAGCAGAATGTTCACGCTGCTCTCTAACACTGTGAGCCGTACAGCTTCACAACGCCATAAAAATAACACTAAAGTTTCCTGAAGCTCACGATGGTGAAATTTTGTGTTCCACAGAAGAAAATCAGACAGTTATGAAACCACAATAAGCGACAGAAGTTTCATCTCTGGATAAACTTATTCTCTATAGCATGAGACACTTGCGTAAGTGTGTTTTACAGTCTGAGTGTAAAATATTCAGTCCCATACCAGCTCAAATTAAAGATCAGATCTGAGAAAACTGGCCTGTGTTTATTCAGTCGTTACATAAATGCTAAAAACGTTTTCAAATAAACAAACTGTTTGAGAAGCAAAGCATCATGGTCCAAAAACAATTCAGCGGGGCCAAGACGTTCCGTTTCTCCAGTCCCAAAAGACTCTTATATAAGTGCTAGTATCACTAAATGAAGTAACTGAGGACTGATTTATCTCACAAGCATCTCCACTGATGTCCTCCATGTCTCCTGATTTCATCTGTCCTGTCAGGTGGAGTTTATTCACACTGTTTGCTGAGGTTATGGGAAACTGCTCTTCACTCGCATCCCATAAAAACGCTGGTTGCTAGGCAACACTATTGTGGATGAAAGTGTACGACTGTGACCGTTCTTCAACGGCAAGTACATTTTCCTAGAACTCAGCGGAGTAAAAATCGCTCTTCCACGTAAACGCAAAAAAACACGACAAGATGCTCCTGACAAGAATGCACTGCACTGTTCCACAGCTCTGACAAAGCTTCAAAAATGCTTCAGATTAAGATTTAATTGAGCAACGCAATGAAAATGTTTAGAAATGTTTAGACCAATGAACTGATGTCCAAACAAAATCCAATATCCCATGAAAGTTCTGCGTGGGCGCTATAACACAACACAACCTGTGATAACCATCGACACACTGAAGGAACTTTCAAAACGAAAAGCTCTGTCGAAAATAATTCAACCCCTCTCCTGTAAAACAAAAATCCTCATAAAGATAAAAGTGTTTTAAACGCAGAACATTCCTTTAAAGTCACAAGAAGATCAGTTACAGAGTTGAGTCCAGCAGGTCATTGTAGTGGAGGACAGATGTACAGCACCACAGACATGCAGCACTCAGAACATCAGACAGCCTCAGCGGTCCGGCGTACCTGCCGATGAGCTCTGAGGGGCGGGTGGAGGGGCTGAGGTGGGGTGTGGGCGGGTCTGCCTGCTTTTTACTCTGTCTTTCCTGTCCAGAAGCAAGAGAAAGACGGATCTGTTTACCTTTTGGATGGGTGGCAGTCGCTTGCTCTCTCTGTTGACAGCATCCAGCGTCTCAATGTGCATCTGAACGATGTCTGCAGGAGAAACGACACCAGTAACAATTAAACATTTAAACAGTTTCTGAAGTTTAATATCAGGACAAACGTTTGTTGTACCTGGTATCATGATGTGAAGCGCTTTCAGGTGTTCATTGGTGACTCCGCTCTCGTTACAAACTTTATCCACAAAGCGGTTGATAAAACGGACAACCGAGTTCGCAACGTCCGAGCTCTCCGCGTCCTCAAAGCCGCTCTCCGTGTCGTAACTTTCCGCCATGCTGCCTGCGATACTAAACCACAGAAATCACGACAAACACATCAGCTGGTGTCCAAACAAAGCGGCTAATCATTCAGGCAGCTTGTGAACAATAGCAGTATCAAACCCCACAATCTGAGAAATACCACCATCTCTACTTAGTCACACACACCTGTTGGTGATGAAGCTGTTGCTGACACTCTCCACGTCTCCCAGGCCGGTGTTGCGGAGCAGACGGCTCTTGCTGGTGTCCAGCGGCAGCAGCAGGTAACTCATGCGGTTGGCGTAATGGATGGCCTGACTGAACACAGTGCTCTCCTCCTTCTGAACACGCTCCTGCTGCTGCTCTTTGCTAAGCGTGGGCCACAGCCGGCTCTGCTCGGACGCCAGCTCCAGAGCGCTCAGCCGCCCCGGACCGGAACCCGCCTCCTGAACACCACAGAGGTCAAAGGTCAAGTAAAGGAGAGGAGAGGGAGGAGCGAGAACAGGCTAGACTCAAACCTTGGACCCAGATTCTTCATGCAGTGTGTCACAGTTCTAACTACAGATTCTGTGATCTCTATATGTTGTGTGTTAGAGTGATTAAACCCAGGCGGCGTTCGTACAGCGGTGGGCGTCTCTCCCTCCTCCTCCTCGTTCTCCAGGTACAGCGTGTGGATGTGTTTCTGAACGTCGCTGTAGAACATGGCCTCCCAGAACTGCATGCTCATCCACACCACATGCTCCTGAACACAGCTGTACGAAAACTGAGTGATGCCTCCCCCCAGTTTCTGCAACACAAACACAGATGCTGAGAGAACATCTGACGTCCAGGTGTGAGGAGAATGGTGACAGAGTCGGTCCTCGTATCAGCACTGCTGTGTGTTCACTCACCCGACAGAAAGCTGTGACCAACGGGAGGAGAGCAGCGGCTATACCGTGTTCATCCATGTGAGAGCAGTCCTACACATACACACCACACACACACACACACATTATACATTGTTCTACACGTTATGTTATGTTGTGTGGCTGCACATGTCAGGTTCTCACCTGCAGGGTGCAGTTCATCATGCGGACAATGTAATCAAACTGTTGGTCATCTAGAACCGCTCGGTTCTGCAGAACATGCTGCTTGAGTTCTTGAGTCAGACACACGCGTGCTGCCCGACCCTTTAGAGCCCGTAACACCGCCGGCATTAACTGAGAACACACACATTAACACACATACAGGAACTTACAGGATCACTCATCTGAGATGATAAACTTCACTGGAATCTTTGATAGACTATTTTTGTTGGAGAGAAATACAATCAGAAACTCACCTTCTTGGCTTCCAGCATTTTGTTGTCAAAAATGTAGGTGATGCAGTTTCTGACCACCTCCAACCGTCTGGCACTGTTAGCTAGAACATTTCCGTTCCTGTCCGCCATGTCCGCTACAAACCCGAAAGATAGAAACACAATTTTTAGGACATTTAGAACTAAATACAACAAGGAAACCTAATTGACACCGTTTGTGTGTGTAAACACAAATTCTGAATCTGAATAGAGTCTGAATTCTATCGTAGTTCAGATTGTATCAGATTGTCTACCGCAGAGCAACAGACTCACCCAGTGGAGGTCCAGTTGGCACCATGCTCTTTAATTCGGACCTGACCACCGGCGGTGCGGTTTTGAGTTTGGCTGTTGCGTGGTCTATAAAGAGCTGCACGCTCACTTCATCCAGGTGAGGGAACGAGGTCTGTGGCGTTCGGGTCGGAACGTTTTCAGCCGTCCTCTGGACTCTGTGCATCCCCACTGAAGGATACGGGTTCTCCTGCAGGAAAGAGAGAAATCACATCTTATTGCATGACACTTAAAAACTGAGGTAATGTTTCAAAACAATTCCAAGATTTGTACGTTTTTGAAAAGCTGTTCCGCCAACTCCTTTATATGCTTCATCACTTTATGAGGAAGCCCCGCCTCCTGCCGAATTCTCTCCACCTGATTGGCTATAAGCTACAAAGATGAGAAACAAGAGAGAAGATTATAGAGATTAATAACTGAGCTGTAATAACAAGCAGCTGAAGTAAATTTAAGACAAACAGATTGAAATCACCACATTCTCTTTTAAATGTCAGCATAACAAACCACTTACGTCATCAAACAAGTCTGTGGTTCGGTACGGTGGACCTCGCTCCGACACAAACCCGGCAAAGGCCATCCCGTCCAACACCTTCATCAGGAAGTCATCCTCAGCGAGTGCTCTCTGGCCCAGAAACGCAGCCTGCAGACAACAACATAGTTTCAGTCCCGTTCACAGTCACAAACCATTTATTTCACATCATAACCGTTCACACCACACACAACGTTCTGGTGGTTTGGTTCTGTGTGTAAACAAATGGGCCCAGCTGTACCTTATGGAAGCGGATGACAGGTTCTGGGTGGATCCGAATGATGTGCAGACACCACCTGTAGCCCTGAAACAGCTGCGCAAACAGCCACAGAAATACGGCTCGGATCTCCTTATCCTGAAACAGACACACAAACCCTGAAGAGACTCACACTGTAAACGTGTGATGAGACTTCTGAGGACAGCTCATCTTCTGGGCTGTACCTGGACCTTCAGTGTGGACGCTTGAACAGAAGGTGGAAAAGCGTGATCAGATACGTCCAGCTCTGGGTCCAGAATCTACAACACATCAAACACATTCAGATTCACATTTAGGTTTGTGTAAATTCAGACTCAGATAATAAAATGGGTTGGTTACCATGGAGATGGCGGTCCGTGTGTGATGGAGAAGCGGTTCGGCAAGCGGGGAAATGTGGACACACTCCGGAACGGTCACTGTTCCTCCGTCTAAATCCACGATGATCACGTCAAGCTGAAAGCAAACACAAACCTCAGCAAAATCCGTAAACAAAACTACAAGATAAACCTGAGATAATACATCCAACTGTACAGCACAAATCTCAGATCTCACCAGCTCCTGCGTCTCCGAGCGGAACAGGGAGTTGACGCCGATGATGAAGGGCGTCGGAGTGCTCAGAACTTCCAGCAGTTTTACAGGCAAGATGGGAACGTACGTGAAACTGCAGAGAAAATAAAGATGGAAGATAAAGACAAACAGAGCTAAATATCTGTTGAATGGAGGGCGTCTGTATTCTGTGAAATCACCTGTACTTCAGAGGAAACATAAGAGCCATCAGCGCTCGACACGCATCCGTGAGACGCTGGTAACTGCTGGAGAGAAACAAAATCTTGTGCTCCGTCAGAGCGGCACAGAACAGACACAGAACATTCACGATTCCTGGAGAGAGAAAGAGAGAGAGATGATGAGAGACGGGCCGTTTTAATGAAGCTTATTGGCTGTTCGGGGCATGAGCCGTTTGCTGATTGGCTTACCCAGCTGTCTGAAGAGCTGTGCCACGCTGCAGCCGCTCACAGGCAGAGAGTCGTTTACGGGGGTCTGTATGACCTGCCTGTCACCCGCACCCAACGTTATAGTCCTCTGAAGACACAACAATGAGACAATGAGCCACCGTTACAACAGAAGCACCTCCAGTGCGGCATCATGGGAGAAAATGAATGAGTTTACAGCAGGCTGGTCATGGAGAGGGAGATTTAAAGGCATCCACTGTTAAACCAGCTATTATAATGGAGACCCCAGATCTAGCATGTGTGGTTTTTGTTATTTCCTCCTGCAGCAGGAGGCAGTGTGAACAAACACAGATCACTTCACAGGAAGTTTGTAAGATGACGCCGAGCAGAGGTGATGTCATCACAATAATCGAATGACATCATCAGCCCTGTGTACACAGTCAAAACTCAGTTGTAACCCAGTCAGTAATTAAAGAAGGTGATCTTTGGTGCCTAAACCAGGTTAGTCACAGTTTTGATATTTCTGTGATCTGATTGGTTGCTCTGATTATAAGGGTGAGTTTTAATTGGTGGAGCAAAACAGGGCACAGCAACACTGGCAGGGACAGAAGGAGCTAAAAAACTGGCCATACCGAAGTCTCCTCTACATCATCCTGGGACAGCTAGATTATCACACATGAGAACAAACACACGCAAAGCCGCAACACAAATGACAAACCATTAGAGACAACTGAGTATAAAGAGAAACAGCAACACAGTAAGAAATGCATGACAAAAAAACGATAAGCTGATAAAATAAGTCACAGAGCAAGAGTCACAGAAAATACAAAAATCAGCTGTACAAAATAACACACACAGAAAGTGAGGGACTCATGTAATCTAGAGATATGTATAATATCAACGTTGTGTTTATGCTAATGTTAACTGCATGTAAACATCACCTTCATGTCGTATTGTGTTATTTATAGTGAGGATTGCGTGTAATGAGACTCACTCGCGCTGTAGTGTGATTATACACCATCTGCTACATCCCACCCATATGTTCAGACCGGCCCAGATACAAACACCGGCCTTGTAAGACACTGCGTGTGTTTGTGAGTGTGTGAGTGGGGCTGGGAGTGCTTAATGTTTATTTCTGCAGCTCACACACTCACACAGGTATAAGAGAGTGAATCTCACCTGAGATCCTCCGGCTATGGGAATGATGCAGGTGAGAAGGTTTCCGATCACCGTTTCCATGGGAACGGTGAGGCCATCCACGTGAACCGTGTAAATGAGACTGAGGCAGTTCTGCAGAACAGAGAGGAAGCGTCACATTCTGTGAGTGTGAGTGTGTGTCTGTGTAAGTGTGTGTGTCTCACCCTGAAGACCTCTGTGTGGTCCAGGCGGGACACCAGAACCAGACTCTTCGGAGCGAAGAGCTGAGCAGGTTCAAGCAGGTCTGGATTATCATCTTCATCAGCTTCAGTGAGCTCTGATTTCTGCAGCTTCTCCACAGACTCCCAGAAGGTGAAACACGCGCAGTAATGCCTCTCTGAGTTAATGTCTGTCAGAACCGCCACAAAGAAGGATGGAGATTTTCTGTCTGGAACCAGCAACCATCCGCTGGGCTGACAGAACTGAGACACAGGTCACCAGAGAAGAAGAGGTTTGGTACCAGTGTCTGAAACCATAATCTCTTCATCAGTGTGTGTGTGTGTGTGTGTGTGTGAGACGCTGTACCAGCTCAAGCCCTTGAGGAAATGGATTATCTTCCCAATCTTTCTCTGGGAATCGCTGGAGAATCCGTCCCTGACCCTCACTACTTCCTGCACACACACAATATAAGACATTTCAGAATGAATTACGGTGGAAATATTTAAACACAAACATTAGCATTATGTTGCGAGTCATTAAAGATTGTTGTGTGTGTTCTGCCCCACATCAAAACCACAATGAACCTGTATATCCTCAACATCTGTCTCCATGACAACCACGACCCACGAGGCAGCGTGAACCACAGGACAGGTGGGATGAAACAGGAAGCTATCAGAAACCGTCTGCAGGGCTCTCGGCTGGCCATTAATCTTCAACTAAACTCACATCCTTTCTGCTCCCAGACTCACATCAAGTGCAAAACTCTGCTTCAGTGAACATCATTTACAAAAAACACCTCATTACTTTGTGAAATACGACATGTCCTGGTGAAGTTTGTTTTATAAACACCAGACGTTCAGAACTGTGTCTGATGACACGCTGATGTCAGCCGTGTGAAGCCGCTGTGTCGCTCTAAACAAGGACCTGCGGTTTTCATATTTTTGGTTAGTCATTTTGGTTGTCAGCGGACAGGCTGTGGTGTCGTGTTAAACTGCTCTCGGCAAGAACTTTTCAAACCTCTTTAAGAGTTTCTGAGCGTCTAACAAACTACTGCAAGAAACTGAATTTTAATTCACACACAGCACCAAAAAATAGAGATGCAGAGAATAAAAAACAGAGAATAGAGGATGCAGAAGAATTATTTCCTGTAACCTCATGTGAAAACAGAATCTCCAGTCAGCACCCGCGGGGTCCGAGGAGTGGCGAGGGCTGCATTCTACAAATACCACAGAAAACCATTAAACATCTTCTGGCTATGAAGAACTGACTCCCCCACGTCCCACTGCACTCCACTCACATTCAAACACAGACTACATGGGTGAGTGTGTGTGTGTATGTTTTTTGTGTGTGTGTGCGTGTGTGTTTGAGTGTGCTCTGAGCCCCCATGTCTTTCTGAATGAGGCTGATCTCTGTTGCATGAATGAGGGGGATTCATCCTCCATCTGTCTGCTGGAGATCTGAGAGCATACACTGCAGTAAGGGCACCGTATGTCTGTACCCCCGGCCTCGGCCACCCTGGGCACACGGCCCATGACAGAGCAGCGTGATAACCAGAGCGGGTGTCATGGTAACAGAGAGGCTGGCGAGTCCTTTCACTTTCAGGAATAAGGAACTGACTGTGTTCTATTGGTGAGTGTTTCTAGACGTCCGGCAAACAGCAGATTTGTTAAAAGAGCTACTGTGGCTAACAGATCCATTTGGTCCTGCTAATAAAACAACAACAAGCAGCGCTGTTACAAAAGTATAAAACTTTTGCATGAATAATGACCATTAAAGGAAACTGTTCAACTTAAAACACTTGAACTTGCGTTGAATGGCTATATTTAGTTAGTGGAATATCATAAAACTGGGGGTGGTAAGTAACCAACTAGATAGCCTGTGGGCAACCACACAGCAGGCCCTGGTAAACACCAGCGCTGTTCTGCACGACACACACATCTACCTACAAAAATATCACATGTGCGCTAAATGTGTGTGACTGTACGACTGCATGCTGATCATGTCCAAAATATAACACGTGTTCGACAGCACGCAGGGGTTAAACCGGAAGAGACTAATGAGAAACAAACACTCTGTGTTCAGTTGAGGGTCTCAAAAAAAGTTGAACAAGAGAAAGGGGGGCTGTACACTGACCCCCAAAAGATATTTCAGTGGTTGTCCACCCTAAACTCTGGTGCAACAGTTTCTCTCTCTGAGGAACCCTGAGGACAGTCTGGATTCACACTCACACGTCTTTTCCCCGGAGTCTAAACTCCCATTTCCTGTTTTTATACAGAAAGCCCCTCGGCCAGAGAATTCTGCTCTCCTCACAGTGCCTGGAAACGGACCAGCGCCGGACAGTTTCACAACAGAACTGGGCGGCTCCACCCTCACAGCTCACTGTCCTCCTCTGATGTGGCACCAGAGGGGTCAGGAGGCGATTTCGGGAGGCTCAGAAATGCGACACTGATTGAGATGTGAGCTGGTAAACAGTCTGAGAGTTTATTATCTAAACAGCTTTTAAACGAGAAAACCTGTGAAGAAACTCCAGGTCCAGGCATCATAATTCACAAACATTTTCACAGATACGACAGTTCTCACGGTTTAGGTAATGATGACGCGAGCCAGATTCAAACCCACTGCCCACGTGTCAAAGCATAAAGCAGCCACTACACCACAGCTCTGTCAAACACCTTAAATCACAAAAACTTAAATATGTGTCAAAATGTTTACATATTAACACTTTCACTCATGTGTTGAGCTCACAGCGTTTTCAAATGCGACACACTGGAAGGTGATGTCACACCGATTTCAACCCACTGTCACAGAAGTATGACATCACAGGCCTGCATCAGATGCAGCTCAAACAATGCAGCAGATTCTGCATGGATACAATACTGCAACGCATTCTCCAATACTATTATTGCGTCACATGGAAATAACAAGCAGATAATGTCCTGCACACACCTTTGCTGTCTTATGAAAGTCTGCTAAGCAGATGCTAGTGTCTGCATATAAACCCTGCAGCAGTGTTTGTGCAGCGCATGCAGCCTTTCAACATCCTGCCTACAAACAC
>JBAJNP010007164.1:0-23350 GCA_036877545.1 Yasuhikotakia modesta | reverse complement strand
TGCTCGCTCTTTCCATGCATCCTGTGTGACATCACCCCTGCTCTGACCAATCAGCTGTTGGTGAAGGGGGTGAATGAAACGCTAGTAGCTCAGAGAGTTGTTCCAGCACTTATCACTCTCTCCAGTGATCCTGAAATGTAAGTCTCCTCCTGCCTCCTTCATCCATGCACCTCCCTCTGCCTTGGTTCTCTCAGGAGGCCACACCTTTATTAGCCCCTCCCCACTGGGATGCCCCACCCACCAATTGTCTGGATGTGGGTGGAGCCAAAACTGTGCAAAATAAATGATTTGTGGATCTTGTCAGATTCTGATGCTACTACATGTAAATGTAATGATTTCGTTTATAGTTACCTTTAAAGTTTCAAAAATAAGTTCTTAAATGTAAACAACTTAACTGAACTGATGTAACTGATTTATCTGCTTCTCCTGATGAAACCAAGGCCTGAGAGACCGTGCTTATGTTGTCTCACATGCTCTGTGTACTAACATCTTTCATTTAGGCATCACTAACCAGTACACGCTTAAAAAAACTGCCTGGCTACCACAATCCATTCGTCATTCAATCAGTTGCCCGTACATGTGACTCATGGCATGTTTGGCTGCCAGTCACTCCCTCCCAAGGCCCCTAGCACTACTTTGTCCCCCCTTCCTGCTAGGTTCTTGGCCATTTGTGTTTGACCCGCCCTCTCTTTTGCATCTGACTGGTTTGCAGCTGGTTCTTCGAGGCATGAGCGAAGCCTTAATTGACAAGAGAGTTGCTCCAGCCCTTATTACTTTGTGCAGTGGTCCCGAATTGTGAGTTAACCACAGCTATGAGACATTTTAAAAGCCAAATATCCTGTCTCCTCTTGGCATTTTCTTAGTTAAATGTTATTATTTCTTTTTAAAGTTTTCTTGGTGGGTTGGATATTTGTTGTGTGTTGTGCATCATTTTCGTTTTGGTTTTCATACTGACTTGGGAACGATCATTACAAATCATCTTGCTTACCACATATTCCATTCAAGTGATTGATTCTGTATCTCACAGTATTGTTCCGTTTTGTTCTTTTGTCGTTTTAATGGGAAACGTGTGGCGTTCTTTGAATGTATAGTAATGTTTTTCTGTTTCCAGTTCAGTGAGGATATCAACAATTCCTGCCTTCGGAACGATTATGGAAACCGTAACACAAAAAGAGGTACAAGTTTCCTGTAACCGAGGCAAATAAACTCACAAATTAAGAGTGTCTGGATTATTTTTCTGGGATTGGTTTACAAATTGCCGCCACGACTGCACAGCTCTGTACTTACACACTGAATAATATGGAAGATGTTTGTGTGTATGTTGTATTAGCTGCTGGAGAGAGTTAAAATGCAGCTGGCCTCATTTCTGGAAGACCCTCAGTATCAGGACCAGCATTCCTTGCACATGGAAATTATCAAAACGTTCGGAAGAGTGGGACCCAACGCAGAGCCTCGCTTCAGAGATGAATGTGAGCGTCTTCTTCCACATTCTATTAAAGCTTGCCAAAAGATATTTGGTTTTGTTGTGGTGTGTTGACAGTGGTACCAATGGTTTTGCCCTTGAGTGAACTGTACACTGCATTTGTTTTGGCAGGTATCTGTTGTTTTTTCACACTCTGTCCTCTGCATGTTTTTCCTACAGTTGTTCTTCCTCATTTGCACAAACTGGCTCTTTGCAATAACGCTCAGACGGTGGAGAGCAAGAGAATTGACATCGCCACACAGCTGTTTGAGGCCTATAGCGCCTTGTCCTGCTGTTGTATCCTTCAGTTACACCGGATAGAGGTTCTAGGTTAAGTGTTTAACGTAGGTTAAGTGTTTAATTACTTGTAAGTTACTCTATGCTAGGCTAGGGAAACTGGCACAATGCTTCCAGATTGCTTTTTTTGTTTTTTCATTTGTAAGTTACTTTGGATAAAAGCGTTTGCTAAAGCGTTTGTAAATGACTTAAGTTATGTGTTTAATTTAAGTGTTTAGCTAATTTCGGTCACTAGAAGTCAAAAGTATTTGACAGAACATGTTAACGTAGATTAAACGCTTAACTTCTGTGTTCTGTGAAATACTTTTGATTTCTAGTGACCTTATTTCTTGCATAAAGTGTAGTTCACTTTGCAGCTAATTCTGCACTCTAGCCAGTCAGGTGTAGCTTGTTGTTTTTCCGAACCCTTGATATTTTTGGAAGCCAACTGGATCTGCAGATGGTCTACAAACAGTGTGTGGGTGATATTGTTGGCATAGCATTTGACACTTGCGATGACTTCCTGACAAATCAGTTCAAGATTTTCATTGTATTTGTAAACCTTAGTATAGAATAATTGTTTACCTTTTGAAAATTGAAGTTTTTCTGTTAGGAAGAAACATTAAGTGGAAAGAGTTAGACAGAACTATTAGACTACACACCTCAACTGTTGGTGTTTGGTAGCAGAGGTGATAGTTTCAGCATTTTTTTAAACGTTTTTTTACATATTTCTTGGCATATAGCAGCTCGCCATGCGTAACCACAAGTTTACCTCCAGTTTCCACTGAATAACAGATACCGAACACACAATCTGTGTGGCCACTTTCTCTCCTTGTTTTTGAACGATGGTCAACTATTTAAGCTGGACAGGAGTCCCCATCGCTGTTTTTGCACTTTCTCACACGCTTTTCTTCTGGAAGATTCAGTGTTTTGAAAATGTTTGCATATCCCGCTGGCAGAGACAGAAAGAAAATAAACCTCAGCCATTTTGGTCCTGTAAATTGTAGGGTGGATGGCAGGATTTGTCGTGCTCTGTGATGTTGTGCGTTTGAGCAGAGAGAGTTTAGCCCAGCCCTTTGGTCAGGATTCCCAGCACACATGCCTCTACAGAAGCTTTTTTTGAGCTCCTCTCCACCATTTTTCTCCATTTCATTTTCCTCAGCTGTGGCACGCTTAAGACCCCCATGCAGCAGTGGCTTGCCCCCCAAGCAGCCTTATAAAACCTCTTTGTATTCTGAAATGTCGTAACACAGCTTTAGTTGTTAGACATTGGATGAACCACAGTTCATATACCGAAACATAATCCACTTTATTCATTTTTTGCATTGAATAGACTGCAAGTTGCTTTCAATAGATGTGTGTGGATATTTAGATATATCTGTAGAGGTGTGTGGATATGCAGATAGATAGATCCTATAGAGGTATATTGGGGCCTCTATAGGTCCAATATATCTCTCTTCGTCTTTTCTTAACTCTGGGGTTTCAGTTATTTCTGAAGAACTCATGGTGAATCATTTCCTGCCTGGACTGAGATGTTTGAGGACCGATATGGAACAGCTTTCTCCAGAGCATGAGGTACTAAACCAGTATCTAGAAAGATCTTGATGTCCTACAGGTTTATGTCTTCATTTGTAGTAATTCTTGGGTTTTTATTGGTTCTTGCATGTCATGAAACATCTGAACATTTATTTGATTTCCTTTGCCTGGTAATGCCCAGCTGATGTGCCGCCTCGGTCACATGGTGTGCGCATGCGTCTGTGTGGATGTCACACTTCCCAGCAGTGCACTAAGAATACTCTGTGCTGTACTTGTTTGTCTCCAGGTTATTCTGAGTTCCATGATAAAGGAGTGTGAAATAAAGGTGGAGAACAAAGGAATTGGAGAGGCACAAGGGTGAGAAGACAAACATTTATCATACTTGGCTTGTTGTCTATCAAGAGATGTTTTTCACGTATTTAAACAGAGCTCAAGAAAATTACATTATAGTGGAAAATGTAATGAATACATGTCTTTATATTACTTCTCTTATTCCAACTTAAATAATATTTTGGCCCATTTGACGTTACTAAATCAAAAACAGCCGTACAAGTGCTTGTTCAGTAGCTAAATAAATTAATTCAATAAGATAAAATAGAAAAACGGTTCTCTTGGCAAACCAAAGTACACCCACCTCATTTTGTAGTAGTCAGTAAATCTTTCTACATGCATTTTCTCAACAATTTATGTGTGAGTTTAGTTTTGGTTTGACTCAGTCTCTCCAGTGCTCACAAGCGCAGTGAGGTTTCCCATCATGCATTTCTCAGCCACATGATTACTACTGAGCAGCTCTGTTCATGCTGTGCTGTGGACTCAAGAAAGGGTTGTTTCACGTTACACTAATAGCACATTAAAAACACTATTTGAATGTCTGTCAATTTGAAAAACTGCAGTTAGCTTATTTAGGTAGAAAACCGAGTGACTCTTGATGATGTTTTTTATGCAATATATAAAAAGGATTATATAGTCATTATTGCTAAACAAACCTCAACAGCCTATGACCGCAATGTCATACAGAGGTCATGAGTTATGAAACCAGCGCAGATATGTAGAAAACAGTTTGCCGGGGCAACAGCCAAATACATAGCTACGCATTTAAAATCACGATAATTCACTGTAGTAATTTGACCAATCAAAATCAAGTTTTCAAAAACCCCTCATAATAATGATTGTTACTTCCTCATTTCTTCACACTTCCTGCAGTTCACATTAGTTTAGCTACATTAGGCGGATTTTGTTTTGCTTGGTAACCTTTAAAAATGCAGTTTGCTTGGATTGTGTACACATGTGGCACTCTTTTAAACTTTGAACCTAAAGATGTGGCTTAATTGTAACAGCCCTTTTCTCTTTCATTTCACTGTGAGTAGTTTAGCAGCACTGCCGGTGGTTTTCTGCCATGGCTCTGTGAGATATTTATAAATGTTGGAACTTCAGAGACTTCTGTCATTCTATTTGTAACTGAGAGCCATTATACGCAATCTGCCCCTCACAAAATGTGTGGGTTAGTTTACCACGAATCATCCAGGATTTTGTATTTAATTTGTTGGGTGGGTGAGTTTTAAGCATGAATGTTTAGGGAGGAAACGCATCTTAGAGACACTATTGGACACAATTGTGCAATTCCTCCTACGTAAAAATGATTGTAGAAGACGGGTTATAATATTACAAATTGGACATTTTTATATGCGTCCGTTTCAGGTCCATATCTATCGCAGCCAGTCTGGTGGGTGAAGACGCAAAGACCAAGTTTCTAAGTAAGATGGGTCAGCTGACCACCTCAGGTGCCATGCTGGCTAATGTTTTCCAGAGAAAGAAATGAGACCAGCTCGGAGCGTTTCCCATGATCCTCTGCTGTCTGGGATCTTCTACTTGAAATCAGTCGTCTGCCTTGGTTTTATTGTCCTTGATTTATTTTAACATATTTATGTCTTTAAAATGTATTCTAGACTCCAAAGAAATTTGCACTCATGTTTCCACTTTTTTAAATTTGATTTCAGAGGCGTATTTACATCACTCCACTTTCTTTTTTGAAAATGTGAACTTTATGAAATCAAAACAATAGTTGCTTCCTTGTCTTGTTGTCTCTGTGTTGCTGTGTCTCTGGAGAATATTTTCTATAAGTGTGCAAAAATACCTGGGGTTTGTTTCTTGTTTTGAATATGTTCCAATCGTAAATAACTGTAAAATACAGTGAACTAAGAACCGTACCAATATCATGTATATTTGAAATCTGTGTCATAAGATAATAAAAGACGAAGACCACTTGTGTACTTATGTAAATCTGACTCCAATTCATTTTTGTTCTCACTCAATCTCTTTTTGATAAAGAAGTGTTTTAATTGGTTAGTTTTTTTCCCTCCAAGCAGCAAGTTTTAGTCATGACATCTGCATTTAAGGCCTTTTAAGCAAATGTCAGTAACGCGTTGTTTATCCCAGTTTTTCATTCACAGAGTTCATGTAAGTTTATAAATGGAACTTCCCTAGACTGTTTTAGTGCGACTTCACAAGATAGCGACATAAACTTTCAGCAGGTGTTACTACAATAAACATATGGACTTTATAAACGACGAAACACTTCAAAGACACGCGCTTGTTTCCTTCCCTACGTTTGGAAAAAAGCGTTACAAAGTTCAGATGGTGATTAATGGTCTGTTGATAACGTGGTCAGCAGTTGCAGTGGGGCCTTTTTTTTGCTTGATTTTTACACAGGCCTTTGTTTGTGAGTCCATTTATTTACTCAAGAAGAACAAAATTTGCATATTCATTTTAATCTTTAACTCTTGTGTTTACCTAGTGTAACATTTTGTTTTCTCTATTATAGTACATGAAAAGAAAAAACGGAGCTCTAACAGAAAGATTTGCATAAAATCTACTGTATGCAGGCATGAGGCCGGGCGTGTGTGTATGACATTGGGCTGATCTACAGTAGCATATGTGGAAATTTCACAAGCAGGGATAAGTTATTCACGAGTGCAGGGCAAGAGTTGAAGAGCACTGAGAGTAAAAATCAGGAACGTTTCCAAACCCAAAGAGCAAAAGAGAGGCAGCATAAACCACAGGAACGTTCTGTCTCTCTGTGTTTTTATTTCTATTGCCTTGTTGACCAAGTATATAACAAGACAGCACATAAACTTTAAATTCTGAGTTCCGGCCAATATGCAAGAGCTTTGATGATAAGTTAGGAAGCGTTTTAAAGGGTTTCGGTGCTTTCAACTTTCAGCCCACACACAACATTTCACAGGTGGAAGGCAGGTCGCTTGGTAATTTCATTTATTCCACATAGTTGTTGCACAATGTCCCATATTAGACCACTTCAGACACTTTGTCTGACCAATGTAATAATATCCCAGATCCAAAATAGTACAGGGCACTATACTTTAGTTGTGATGACGTCAGCATGGCGTGTGACGTCACTACGACATGTCTTACAGTATTGAAGGTGAAGCATGTTCACGTCAGGTTGGCTGAATGCTGTTTTTTCTCGGAATAACAATAGATCTGTGGTGACAGCCTCCAGGAACCGAGCACAACATGCAACTTGATTTGCATGCGAGGTTTGTAAGGTAGCAGCCTGGAAAAGCCAAGGATGTGAAAACGTGCCCTTCAGTTTTACCAATGACTGTTATTCAAATCAGCAATGGGCTTAATGGGGCACAACACGACAGCTTTGGGCTTGAAAGCGAGAGGGTGGTCGATTCTGGCAAAGTTTCAGACACACTCGTGCCCCAAAAGCATTTATTCAAACGATATATCGCCATATCTGCCCTTTACCAACCAAAACAGGTGCCAATGTAGGGATAAGAGAAAACAAACGCAGTGCAGGTTACATCAGTTCCCTTATATGCTGCAATATTGTTTTGGTTTATCTGACATTGATGTTTGTTTATGGGTTGTTTATGAAGTGCTGTTCAAAACATACACCCGTTTTTCTTTTCCCTTCGTTATTTTGCATAAATCGCATGTAACAGATCGTAATATAAAATGACACAAATACATATATCCATATGTATGAATTTACCCGTTTTAAAATCCCTGCGATGCCTAAAATAGATCGTTTTGTTTATGTGTTTGTTTTGCCTTAACTCACACTCATCCGTTCGCTTGTCACACTTAGACATTAAGCTTTAAATGGTTCATGACAGCAGTACAAGTGTTACAAACTTAAACGTTTGCGTCCACTGTTCCCATTCACACGTGGAACGCTTGGATGATGAGAAATGGGAGGGGCGTGTAAGAAACGTCCCCATGACCGCCGCGCTGTGGAAACACAGACGGAGCTGCAGTCCAGGCGCGGATGACTGAACATCATGGGACGCGATCCCTGAGAATCAGTCTGGAGCTTGGACAGCCCTTCATCTCTTCCCAGTGATCCCGAGGAGCGCCGCCGATCCCTCGCTCGAGGACAACGCAGCTGCACAGAGACTGAGAAAACAGAGGCGTGTTTTAAAGCTGAGAAAAATGAGACTGAATTTTTCAGCGAGTTGGATATTTCAGGGATGGATCACGCACTTGATTCTTGCGCTTTGCGCGCAGGTAGGTTGTTTACGGTAAATGATGAAAACAAACATCTTATGCACATATATACGATCTTTCTATTCATTCAGATAAACGCATTTTGTTCTTATATGGTTGTGTCAGTTACGGGAAAATATCAGCGCTATGGCGATGTTATTTTGCACTGCTTACTGGGAAAACTTTGGTCTAGCCCTCCTCTTCATCACAACGCCAAACCCCGTCACCCCTTTCCATAACTTGGTTTGGGGATCTGCTTTTGCGCGTTACACAGACTGGTCTCAAAACTTAGTGAACTTCCCGACTAGAAAACTTTTTGGGCATCACCAAACGCGTCCTGGAGCAAAAATGCCGCCCAGGAATGGCGATCACAGAGTTTGGAGACGCAGCCACTCTCTCTTTCTGCCTGGAGAAGATATGTTGGGCACTTTTAGGGGAACTCCACATGGAAGCGAGTGTCATTGCGCTCGGTTCATGTTGTTTTGAGTCTCAGACATACGTGTGTTGTGCGTGGGCTACAGACCGGCTGGAAGTTCCCCCAAATTTAAACCTGATCTCGTGTAAATTACAAATGGTGGCAGTAATGTTTGGTTCCTTAAAAATTCCAGGTTGTTTATTTACATATAACCTTTATCATCCGATCATGGTCAAATTCATAGAGAGAATAAGCATAGATTCTTCTATACTGAAGTTTGCTACATGTTAAATAATATTAGAATGTATATTGCTTGTGTATTGGTTAGTATAAACCATAAGCAAATTTTATAGATCCAAAGTTTCTGATGCTAACAAAGTTTAGTCATTTAGTCATCCTTTTTTTTCAGATTCATTTACCAATTCTTAAGTTTGTCAGCCATTGAGAATTCATTCATTCATTCATTCAATCCAGCAGCCAGTGTTAGTCTTCCAGCTTTCTAGCTAAGTAAACTAACGGCCTATCAGGTCAAAAGTTTTAACTTGTTTTTTGTTGCATTACACGCAGGTCTAAACCTGCCAGAATGTTACCAAAGTTATAAAAGAAAATCTTAGTGTTTCTCAAAGCTTTATTCTGAAAGCATTGAGCGTTTTTTCAACCCCCCCATTGTGAGTAAATATAATTAGTGTATTGTTCAGATAATGAACTTGAATAGACTTGCAAAGTTCTTGGTGTGGCTGTTTATTACAGATGAAAGCCTTGATTCATAAGGCTGGCAAGTTTTTACAATAACACCCAGCTAAAGCTTTTATTCTGTTGAAACATTAATTTCAGCTCCTGGACGATTATTATGCAACAGATGTTTAAGTATATTATGCTTGTGGCCTAATATCTACCCATTGATTATTACGTATATCTACCTTTATTTTTTTACACACACAAACAAAATAAAAATTCACTGAACTTAAGCTTGTAAAGTCCTTAGAGCTGAACATGTCATGCAACACACAGTTAAACATAGTGATGCTTTGTGAGAAAGAAATCTCGTGTCCGGCGCATATTTTCTAACGTATAATTTTTCAGGGCGTTACTGACCAAGTTCTTATATATTTAGTCAATAAAAATATGTTGTGTCGCTGGAGCGTGCCCTTATGTTCGCATGCAGAGGGATAAGGAATGATTTCTGGACATTCCTTTTGGTTTCCTGTGGGTTTTTTGTCATTCATCCATCAAAAAGTCTTTGAGTCTTTCAGCAGGGCAAGAAAAACCCTCATAATCGTGTCCCTAACTATTTACAGTGTCCCAACAAAAGCAAATGCAGGTATTTTAATCTGTCAATTTGCTGTATCTTATCGCCGTAAGATAATTTTCTTGTAAAAATCATCATGAAATATTAGTTGTGGAATATTGAGTTGACACCCACAGGGCTGTGGTTTATTTACGCAACCTGTTTATCATTTGAATAAAGTTGTGTTTTCTTCCTGTTAAGTAGCCAGTTTGTTTTTTGTTTAGAGTGATCTTGACAACTTACTTGTTTAGGCAAAGGTTATGCCCCTATCAACAAAAATCTGATAAGGACATTTTTCCTTATAAATTTCCATGATACACATGGATTTTTCCTATTGAGGTGATGGTTAAATCCACGGATCCATGAGTGATTTCAGGAAACTAGAATACAACTGGATATGGTCATGTTGAAAATGTCAAATTTCAACATTTGATAGCAGAATTTGTGGAAAAGCGGCATTTATTAGAAAAGAATAAGTTTGATACTAGATCCGCCCCATATCATCTTTAGCTATAATGTATAGTACAACTAGCATGTATAGTATCTGTATTATGTGTTATAATATAGACTGTATAAATATGTATAGTATCTATCTATAGTATGTGTATACTATGTATATATGTATACTGTCATCTATCTATAATGTACAGTATAGTATTTATCTGTATATTGGTCTTTACTCACAGTACATACAGTAGCATCATACTTTCATGGTTCTATTGACATGTTGCTTTATGATAATTATTTAACTGTTTGTTTCAGACAGGATTGGCCAAAATCTGCCTTCAACATGAGTATGAGCACAGTGGGGTTTGCTGCAATAAATGTGAACCGGGTAAGTAGCAATACACGTACACTAGATTAATATAATGGGTTATATTAATATATTAAGACAATTCAGAACAAACTCAGCGCCAAACTGACCATGGGCATGCTTAATAAATGTGGCGTGTGAAGCTGGTGTACGGAAACCAAAGGTCAGGTTTAAATAGAGATAAAACTGCTACTGTGGTTTTTTCCAAATTGAAAAGCAGAAGAACAAGAAAAAAGGAAGACCCACAAAAACTATGACCTACAAAGACTTCCACCTCCATTAGCTTAAAAGTGGAACATTTCTGTGTCTTTTGCAATCTGCATCCACTACCGTTCATGGTCGAATCACCAGAATGAAACACGGAGCAATGAAATCTGTTTTCTTGCCTTAAATTGCTTAACTGAATGTTTTGAACACAGGAAAATATGTTTTGGACCATTGCACCAGCAGCTCAGATACAAGGTGCCGTGACTGTGCTCATGACGAGTACCAGCCGGACTTGAGCAGCGAGGTGAAATGTATTCCTCAGAAGTTCTGCGATGAGGGTCAGTCACCTGTCGTCATATAATTGCTTCATGTTCAATATTGCATGATTGTGTTTATATCTATGAAATCGTCCTCCTCAGGTAAGGGCTTCAACCGCACACGTCCACACAACCCCGTAGCAGCCGAACCCTGCCGGTGCAAACAGGGTTTTCACTGTTCACTAATCAACTGCGAGTACTGTGAGGCCATTGAAAAATGCCCAGCTGGACAAGGGGTTGTGATTCGTGGTAAGAGCCGTTTGTGACTCAACTTCATACAACCGATCAAACTGTGATTCTCATCTAGAGAAATATTGGATAAAGATAGTGTTTTAGGTTTTTGTGGTTTGGAAAACCTTCTCTTTATAGGTTTATCCAGAAGTTCATTTATCATGAAGAAGCATTCATTTTATTTCCTCTGTCAAAATACTTTGTAAAGGCCTTAAAAATAAACGCAACTGTACCCATAACTGAGAGTTTCAGTGAATCAGTGGCTCTGTGGTTTGAGCACAAGCTATAGTGCCAAATGGAAAATAACATTATAATCACAGAACTGGACATGGATACTGCAGTTCACATGTTATTTTTAAGCTAAAATAAAATCATTTCAGATAAAAATAAAAACATTTTTCAGATCACAGGATCGAATTTCATTTGCAGTCTGTCTGTCTGTTTATCTTAAATAAAATCACATTTTACAGATCACAATTAAGAGTGAATTACATTTACAATCTGTGTTTACTTCTCTCGTCTTTAAAGAGTCCGGCAGAGCTTCCTGTATCCCGTGTCAGTATGGATTTTTCTCAGATTCCTTGTCAATAGAAACCTGCAAGAAATGGACAGAGTGAGTATCTAATGATTAGATACTCAATCATCACATTCAATACAACTCAATACAGTAATGACTCCCCAAGTTTAACAATTGGTAGTGTGTGCCACATGGACTCTGACTCACACACACAGATTTGGGCCTTTACAGGACCCACAGATTCCCTTCTCTCCTTTGTCTTGGAAGGTCACAGGAATGCTCAGTCATTTTAAAGCCCCCGCAGTCTTGCCGCACTGTGGTATTATGATTAATTACCCCACCACTTCCCCCAGAAAGATCCCGTTTTCTTTCTGCTTTTATGTTTGCGGTTGCGTTAGCAGAGAAAATTGGGATTGATCAAGCCAGAAGTGACCAAGCTGTTGAGCCGCGCTGTATTAATACATCTAATTCTCTTCCAGTTGCAAGGCCACTGGTAAAACTGAGAAGCAGCCGGGAAGCAGCGAGACAGATGTGGTGTGTGGAATGCCTTCCCCTGGTAAGTTACACCAAATGTTTATGTGTGACTTCAGGAAACGTACTTACATTGATGGAATTTGAATTATGTCACTTCAGTAGAACAAACAAGCTCAAGATTAGAAGGTACAGTTCACAACCAAGAAAATGTCACCGTTTTAAATATGATTTTCCAGTTTGGAGAAGTTAGGAACTTAGTGAATTAAGTGTCCTGGAAATTTTTTCTCATTATGCTCAACTCTAATCCCTATCCAATAATAACGAATGACTGGAAAAGTCACAGAAAGTCAAGGAAATTTATTGGCCTAAAACTGTGGAAACCCGGATTATCTCTAGTAGAATTATTCTGTCCTTGTTGCTGAGGCAGTTTTGACACTCTGAGCTTCATTAGATGTGATGCAATAGAGAAACAACAAGTTCCAAAACCTCAATTAGATACTGAGAACATCACAAACGGATGTGATGAATGACAGTATATTTAAAACCTGCATGTTCTCCTTCAGGTCCTTTGACACCCTGGGTGTTGGTGGCCATCCTGGCAGTCATCATCGTGGTGTCTCTGGTTGTTCTCTTCCTGTTCTGCTGTAAGGATAAACTGAATTTTTTCTCAGGTAAATTTAGTCTTGGATTAAGTTTGTTTATTAGTCTCTTTGATAGATTCTTGTCTATGTTGTTGATTAAAGCTTTTTCTCTGACACCTCAGTAAATCTTCGCACTTGTGTCCAAAACCTGAAAGAGGGCAGAAGTCATCAGGTAAGAACATCAAATTTAAATAGAGGTCTGATTCCCCTTTTTCACTCAAATTGTTCAAGCTGCAATTCATAGTGTTTGCCTCTGTACTGCCATCTCTGTTTGAAACATAAAACTACAAGATAATTTACATACACATTTTTATTTCATGTTAAAGTCAAATTAAACCAAACTAACATCTACTGGGCAATCGGACCTGACAGCTGAAATATTAGATTTTTATGCTAGATTTTTAAACTCATTGCTACTTTAACACACACAAGTTGCCAAGGGTTGCAGCTTCAATGTATATTATATAGGTGGAGGCCTAATTTGCCTCAAAAACTAAGTCATGTTTATGTTTGTTTGTTAGGAGACTGTGATACCATCTTCCCACAGTAGAAATGGTCTACAAACCTGTCCTCTGATTTGCCAAGAGAAAACTCCCCCAGAGTCAATGATCCTGTATCCCAGCACTACGTTAACCATCACTGATGAAACCTCAACATCCACAGACCAGGACCAAGACCAGGACCAAGCTGACACATCATCAGGCAGCTCCAGTGAGGATTCTGGGAACGGTTCCGCATCCCCTTTGTCAGGCAGTTCCTGCAGCTGTGTGCTTTCCAAGGAACCTATAGAGGTGGGAGAAAACGAGGACTGCAGTCAACTGGTGCCTACAGGCCTGGCCACATGCTGCTCCTGCAGGACAGGAGACGCTACAGGGATGACGGGAGGAAATGTGGAGGTCATCAGTTTAAAAGAGCCTGTGAGATGTGATAACTGCTCCTCCGAGGGAATGCCTGCTTGTGCTGGCAGCGCTGACTGTGATTACACAAACCTGCAGCGTTCCCAGGAACTCTACCTGGACTACAGCAGCCCCGCTGGTAAGGAGGCCATGTCGGAGATGAGGGGTTTCCATGGCGACCACGGTCAGACAGGGGGGCAGTATAGACAGAATGAACCCTGTTGCTGCAGCATAGACTCCACTACTCTTCCGCCGTTGCCGTCGGTGAGCGCTAACGATCAGGGCCTTTCGTTGATAGATGGCGGTGACAACAAACTGTCAGACCCGGACGCAGACACGGAATACCAGAACCAGTGCTCAGAGGCTGCTCTGACATCTGGTAAGAAAACACATTCTTAAATGTAAAACAAATACATCAAATGCACAGACAACAGTTTGTGTTCTTAGCTCAATTAGTAGAGCATTGTGTTAGCAACGCACTGGGTTCAATTCCCAGGGACACATTTATGTTTATAGGTGTATACATATAGCAATATAGAAGTACAAACGTCTCAATGTAGTTCATTATTATTATTCACAGTAACGTGACCTCTGTAAAAACAGTAAATAAAGTGTGACCATCATCTTTTTTATTAATAATAAAAACAAGCACATTTAGGTCATGTGCGTTCCAGTAAGCAATGCTTGTGAAAATATGGAAGGCAGCCACAGCAGAGTGGGTGGAGAGTCAAGTTAAACCCAGCTGTAAATGACTAAAAGATGTGTGAAACGTGAGTCACAGATAGTCTGTGTGTCTACAGTATATTCTGAGAACAAATAGGAATCGTTAAATCTGCCTGTGCTCATGTTTTGTGCAGATAAATAACAGTAAATAACAGTACATCTGTCAACAACAATATCTCAATTCACAGCTGATTTTAAGCTGCCATTATTAGTTACTGGTTTTATAATGTAAGTAATGTAAGGTATATAGTTTACTATACACTGTATTCATGTTTCAGAGAGACCACAAAACAGTTTCGTTGTATGACCCAATAACGTGTGTCTAGTTACAATAACATGCAAAACAATTTGCCTTCAAAATGTGCTTGCCTGTTAAACTTATTACTATATGTAAATAAATTTAGGTTATTTAGGTTTGACTGTTTAAGTTTGTCTCCGGGAAAGGAACACTTATTCATGGAAAAATAACTATTTCTGCCATTCCGCTAACAACAACGCTAATGTTTTGCTTATTTTTGGCAGGTCAGGTGACAGGAAACAACAACACTACGTTTATTTCCAGCGGGCAGGTAATGAACTTCAGCGGTGAGGTCATTGTGGTGTATGTCAGTCAGACGTCACTGGGAAGTGGAGGGGCAATGGAGGAACCCTTTAGTTGCCCAGTTCAGGAGGAATCTATTGATGACAGCCTACAAAGTGAGCCCAAGTCTAACACAAGCTCAGGGTCACAGGGCAAGAACAGGGTCACCCCTTCGGAACGACACCTGCCTGTACAGGAAGTGACCAACGATTGGTCCAGACAGAAATAAGGATACTAAAACTATCAGAATCTTTTCTGCTGGACTTTTTTTATCAAATATTTGTAATAACTGTTTGGTATATTGACAGCCCTTATAGCAACAAGAGTGCTATTTCATGAAAAATGCTATGCATTTGTTGACCTATGTAATGTATTTATACAGTATAGATTGGGTAAGTCTTGTTGGTTTGCAGTAATTTTTGAATGGATTTCAGTGAAAATGATTTAAAGATAGTGGAGTATCATGGACTCAAAATGCTTTTTTTAAAATAATCTCTATGTTGAAGAACCAATTAAGTTTCCTGGTTTCCTGGTGTGACAGTAAGCCAAACAAATGCATAACAATTACTGTAAAACCACCAGAACTAAGCATGGTACCAGCAAACAGGGAATGTTCTCAGAGCGTTGGCTATAACGTTGTCTAAAAGTTCTCTCAAAGTTCTCTGTTATAAAGTGTTATTACGCAACATTTTACCACATTTAACAGCATTTGAGAGCTAGTGTTAAAATGGAGAACAGTTCAAAAAGCTACAGAGATTGTAATTTACTATGTCTACATTTTAAAAATAAATTTAAGCCATGATTTGTAAATGTTAAAATCATTTTTATTTATCAGACCATTTTGTTCTGCTAACCTTACAAGTCTGTCTGACTGGAGCAGATAATGTAACCATGGATGTTACTTGCAGACATTAAATGTACATAATGATTGAAATCCTATGTTCTGTTTAGTGATAAACAAATCCAACTATTACTGTAAATAAAGCTTGTTTGTATGAAACTATTTCTTTCCCTTAAACAGGGCTGATGTAATGAGGAATATTTGTGGCAAGCTCAACACAAACTGTATGTGCTGTAGTCTAGTATTAAGCAAAACCAATGTTGATACAATCGCTTCCAGCTGTGGCAAGCTGTTGTTTAGCCACATGAGGTGAGAATCCTAGCAAACAATGCTGGATGTTTGGCTGGGTGATCTTTCGGTAAAATAGACACACAGAGGGTTTCTTCTAGAAAAACAGGAAGTGTTAATGTGGTCGTGCTCCAAGCTTTCATTTGGTTACTTGTGTCCTCAGTGAATGTAGTATTCTTCTAATGCCATCTAGTGGACTACTAATATAATTGGACTATATGAACAATTGGTCCCAGTAATTTGGCCAAGACGAGGTTCTGAACCAACAACATCCCATAAGGTAGAACAGTCCTGTGACAAAATAAATAAACTGTTATAACCTCTACCTACCCTTGACTTAAACCATAACGAACCCCTAAAATCATAGGGTCATAAATTGTAGGTTCACAGAAATGGTACCCAGTCCTATATTAAAATGAACATAATAAAAACCTTAAAAAAATTTAACATAAACCGAGTCCTACAATCTGATTGGCAGAAAGAAATATTGTTTGTACCAATGCTCACTATATTTTCGGTAATTTTTGGGGAACACCTTTAAGAAAGTGTTATGGCTCATTACATATTCTCTTGGTCGTTGCTGTGAACCTAATACAACGTGTTCCTGTCCAAACAGACCAAATGGTATCAGGTGACAGGAAAGGCCCAAGGTTTGGACTGGTGAGCTGCGATCTGGCTTTGCTGGAAACTACCTGATTTTTTTCAAGGTTTAGAGATTAAAAACACTTTCCCATCATTTCAAATCAGTTCACAACAATACTCTGGGGCATTGGTTTAAATTTCCAGCCACCCACTTGTGTTTTCCCAAAGGCTAAATGCAACATATTGGTGCTACTACTATATAATATGTTATACATTGTACCACCTTTTGTTTGTTTTGTTTGTAGACTAATGTATAAAGTACATTAGTTCTCCCTGCGCATAACCATTTGGTCTGATGTATATCCTTAATGTTTTCCTCAGTAATTGCTTAAACTGAATCAACCCCTAATAAATTATTTAAAGAACACACTCGTTCTGTAAAATTACAAGCAATGGCAACCATAAAAGTAGCAGGTTAGCAACAATAACTGCAGCAGGATCATAATAGTAAAAATAACTGCTGTTGTAACAGCTGTCTGTGTATTTAACTGCTTTTTAATGGGACTCCAGGTGCACAAGTGATCCTGGTCTGCAGAGACAGTTAAAGTGGAACAGACAGTCAATGACATTCGCAGAGAATTGGAGAATGTTATAGTGGATACAAATAAACTGCACCTGACTGACACCAAATCCATCTGTGACTTTGCTGAGCTGACTAGAAGCTATATTTTGTGTGACCTGATCTTTCAAAAGAAATAGAAATAACATGCCACCTTATTTTTGCAGCTAAAAATAAAAACTATTCATTTTCCACAACAGAAGATGGCTTTGAAACACAGTTTGGAGTGAATCATTTAGATTTGATAAAGTCCCTTAATGACCCTTATTCGTTTTTTAGTTCTTTTTCAACGTTTTGTCTTTTTATCCTAAATGTTCTTCAGTTTCAGCAGCTACAAGAGGCTGTTTACGCTTGTCGTGTATTCAGTGATGAAGATGTACGACCTCTTTTCTTCTCCAGGAATTTTCTTTCTCCCGTTCTTCCTTATGGATCTGTTGAAGCTTTCAGCTCCTTCCGGGGTGATTAATGTCTCCTCATTGGTCCACTCCATGGGAAAGATCCACTCTGAGGACAAGCTATCATTCTGTTAATGCCTACTGAAGGAAACCGGCCAGTTCTTCACACAAGAGCTTGCTGCAATGTCACTTAGGAAGAGCATTGACTAAATTACCCAGAATCCTCAGCTGATGGGGAATGTCCTAAAGTCTAAGGAAGTTGCTCTCTGATCATTTTTACACTGAGAGCTGAAGATGTATATAATCTCCCCACAGCCTTATTTCACAGTAATGCTCTTAGTAAGTGTTATAATAATGCAGTTTGTACTGCAGCCCACCTGGGACTCTATATTCCCCTGCAGATGCATCATACTAATGATTTGTAATGTATTAGGTCCGGTTGTTATTAGTTCAAAGTTATGGATAATAGGACTAGTAGTTAATAATAGTTGGGTGTCTGGAAAATGTTAGAAATGTCTTGAAATGTGGTTTAAAAAACTCTCTCTCTCTCTCTCTCTCTCTCTCTCTCTCTCTCTAGTCTATCTGTCATATAAGACCAAAAAATCTTGCAAACTTTTAACTTACGCAACCAGGACGTCTACTGGACCAAAGCAGCATGTTTCATTCACACATTTGTAAACGTCTTTGTCTTTGGGAATATCCAGCGTTGCTAAATAACTTCCAAACACATCGAGCCCTTTCTATTTGAATGCGTCCACTTGTTTATTTGGGTGTCGGGGTTTTTTTTGGCCAGAGGACCGTGTCCCGAGGGGAGGGACTTGGGTGTAGCGGGCACAGTAATACCTCATTCATAAATTTCCATCAATGCTGCAG
This sequence comes from Yasuhikotakia modesta, assembly GCA_036877545.1. NCBI lineage: Eukaryota > Metazoa > Chordata > Actinopteri > Cypriniformes > Botiidae > Yasuhikotakia > Yasuhikotakia modesta. The sequence goes on along the minus strand of JBAJNP010007164.1, from coordinate 4,863 downwards.
TAGAGATTTACTGTTTTCTGGGAAGGGAAGGCTGCCAGTTGTTTGGAGCGATGCACTCTGTCAGGTAGGCGATGCTTTTGCCTTAAGTTTAATCTACAACAACAAGTAGATTAAACTTGTTTGTTGTTTTTAACTTTAAACTTTTAACCAAAGTTGTGAATCAATATATTATCTGTTGTTATCTTATTATTGTAATATTTATAAATGTTCTTTGGTGCTTGATAGTGACAGTAAATGCTACACAACTTACACAACAATATGCTTACAGTGATTTTACACAGACCTCTGTTCTGTAAACATTCTCTCTGTGAACAGAAGTTTCTTCTGTGGTCAGTGGAGCTCTGCTGCAAGACTTGAAGACAAGACTGTTATAATCACTGGAGCTAATACAGGTATAGGCAAAGAGACAGCCAGAGACCTGGCGAGAAGAGGTAAGAATCGTATTTTCACATAGCAGCAACTCTGCAATATTTTACAGAATTATTAACCTCATAAGAAAGATGACGTGAATGATCATATTTGTTCCATTCATTGCACATGAACAGCAGTGGACGGCGTCAACTGCCAAATTGTTATGGGACAACCCATGTCTGTTGCCACTTGTCATGGAACACAAAGTCAAATGTTATCTAATTAGAAGGAACAATCACACAGAATGTGATTTATCACATGGTGTCATCACAGTCATGATCTCTGCAATAGACAGATTTATTTGGGCTCTTTATTTTAGTTAGTTAGTACTATTTTAGTTAGTTAAGGTAGATTAAATGTAGTATTTGTATAAAGGCTTTTTAATATTGTCATATAAAACCGATGAACATAAGAATGACAAATTGTACCCAGTTTTTCATTGTCAACAAGCATCAAATGTAAACAAAAACAGGCTATATTTCATTTAAAACTGACAGACTTTTGAAAGCTTTGACTGTGTGCTGATAAATAAATGACAGGATTATAATACTATCCGCTAGACAAACATACAACTGCACACTTTCCCACATCGACCCACTGGACCCCAACAAAGACACTCTGATGCTTGCCAACCAAATTGCTCTGAATAGTATAATAGACTTTCTGCACAGTAATTACCAGGCAAACAGCTATTGTGTTAGTTCATCAGCCTTACATACCAGTTTAGCACCAAGTTAATTAGTTATGCAAGGACATTTCACAGCATGGGCATTTACTGGAATATGTAAACATAGTTATTTAGGATCCATGAAGATTTTCTCTGTCGTTTTGGCATGAAATGTTCCATGACTGTTCCATGAGCGTTTGGATGTGGTCTCCTCAGGAGCACGTGTCATCATGGCCTGCAGAGACCTGGGGAAAGCAGAGGCAGCCAGAAAAGAACTAATGGAAGATTCTGGAAACCAAAACATTGTGGTTAATAAACTTGATTTATCAGATACCAAATCAATCAGAGCATTTGCAGAACGTATAAACAAAGGTAGGATATTACCATACTTTTTGATGAATGTGATATAATTGATATATTATATCAATGATTATTATAAACCATGATATCATTATTTATCATATGATTATATGATATCATTATTTGCTGGGGGGTTTGAAGTCTGATTCTGTTTTGCATTTATAACTTATTTAAAATTTATTTCAATAACTTATTTTTTTAAAAAATTACAAAATGTGTTTGTGAGTTTATGTGTATGCGTTTGTGCTAAGCTGTTTATGTCCAGGTTTAAATTAAACTTACAGTCCTAGTTTGTCTATGTGATCTCAGACCTTTGAACCACACTGTAAGCCATTTTCAACAGCCTTTTATTCACAATTTATTTGGTTTCAGAGGAGAAACAAATCAACATACTTATTAACAATGCCGGCATCATGATGTGTCCATATTCAAAAACCACAGATGGCTTTGAGATGCAGTTTGGTGTCAACCATTTGGGTAAAAACTTTGCAATGGTTTCTTTCTTCGTCTGTTTTTATGCCATATTTCAGCATATTAACTTTCTACCATATAAGTGAATTGTTCAGATTGCTATTTAATTTCTTGTGCCTACTCTTAATTGTTATTTTGTCCTACCAGTAAAACCAAGCATTTCAGTCAAATTTATTCAAACTATTAGTACACAACTTGCATAAGATGTCCTATATTAGCAAGGTTGAATAGTTCAGGACATCTTCTAAACTGACATTCTGTTTATCAACCCAACTTTCCAGGAACCAAACCAGGACCCAAACACTGATGATATACATCCTCTCCATATACATCCACTTCCATGCATTTATTGAGACACACACAAGAAGTCAAAAAAACATCAACAGGACATGTGACACAATGAAGGTCATGTATGGTCAAACATCTGATTATTTTTATCTCCCCTAAAACACTGACAGGTCATTTTCTGCTCACCTACCTTCTGCTGGACCTCATACAGAGGTCTGCCCCAGCCAGGATCATAAACGTGGCTTCTGTCGCCCATACGTGGGGCAGCATTTGCCTGGATGACATAAACAGTGAGAAGAGTTACTCTCCACGGAGGGCTTATGGGCAGAGCAAACTAGCTAACATCCTGTGCGCGAGATCGCTTGCGAAAAGACTGCAGGGTGTGTGAACCTTGTACCAAGAATGTATGAGACTGAACGTTATTGTAAAGACAACAAAATACAATAATTCAGTGTGTTTTGGTGTTCAGTAAAAAAGTAACATTCACTGACAAACTGTCTGGTAATTTTGTACCCCTAAATTGGCTGAATTTATATGATTTAGGTTCAAATTATGCTGTTTTCAATATACCCTCCTAAAATAAGTAATATTGTATGCTAGTGTAGTGTATAATAAAATAATATATTTAATATCTCTAGGCACAGGTGTGACTGTGTACTCCCTCCATCCTGGTGTGGTGCAGTCAGAGTTGTTTAGAAATCTCAGCAAGACAGCACAGATAGCAGTCAAGATCTTCAGCCCATTCACCAAGAGCACCATACAGGGGGCTCAGACCAGCATCTACTGTGCTGTGGAGCCAAAGCTGGAGAGAGAGAGTGGAGGATATTACAGGTACAGCACAGGGTGTTATAATAACATAATAATCTGCATTACACCTTATAGAACAAGTGTAGAACAAATTATCTTTCCAGGTAATAAGTTTAGAAAGAATGTTTCTGTAATGTTTCATTTCAAAGTTTCAAAGCTTCGAAGTGCTTTTGAATGAACTTTTTTTATTATTTATTGTAATTAAAATTGCTGCTTGCTTAAAAGAACGTTGCACAAACATTTTTAATTCTGTAAAACAATTTTATTGCTTTTGGTGAAGGTAATGTTAAAAAAGGTTCTGAGAAAACATTCAGAGAATGTTGGTCATTGTTCTGAGAACATTGTTCTGTAAGTTGACTTTACTGTACGGATTTATTTCATTTACAGTGACTGTGCACCAGCAAGCTGTTCCAGGGAGGCTGTGGATGATGAAATGGCCCAGAAACTTTGGGAGCTCAGCTGTCAGATGCTTGGAATAACATGGGACTGAAAGAGACTTTCAGAGCTTCATTCTGCGTGTAATATAATAATGAGAATACATGACCGAAAGCTTTTATACTAATGCCACAGATAATGCGAACTTCAGCATTCATATAATGCATGACTGAACCAGCACTGTTTTATATTGTAAATCAAATACTCCTATTATATTTTAATGTCCTGGCTGTTTGAATCGATCTATGCTGTTATAATATCAATAGAAATAATGAACTGTTATGAATTAAAATGTATTCTGGTCTACTGAATCGCTAAACATGATGTATCTTTATTCAGTATCCCTCTGAATATTGTTTTTTCACAGTTAATGAACTAAAGAAAACTGCTTAGTTTTGTCATGATTTCTGCTGATCTACAGGCATATAAATAAATAATTTATTCTAGTATATACTTCTTTTAATACTTCTACAAGTATGTACTTTTTAAGATGACGTGGACAAGTCAATGTATTGCACACCCCAGCCGCTAGATGCCAGTGACACGTCACTGTGAGCAGCAGTGCGCATGCGCTACTCCTAACGCTACGTCAGTGTTTCCGCTGTTAAAGCTACGTGGCTTCGCACATTTTACAGTCAGTTTACACAGCAAACCGAGCCTGTAACCATTTGGTTTGTTAACACAGGTGAGTGTTTTTCTTGATTTTTAACTTTAAATGCCACATACCGACATTAAGTGAAGATTGTAGCTTTTATATAAGAACAGTTGCTTGTTTACCGGAGTCGTGCCTGATTCGGTATTTGACTTGCAGCGTTTCTAGCTGTTAGGTTTGATCAGATAGGATCGCTGAAATAGTGACATTTTATCCCATATTTACGCTAAGATACTTGTGTTATTATTGGTCTATAGGTCCGCTAACATGTAAATATAAACATAACAAATGCATGTGTTCAGTGTAAAGCGATTGACTTGCCAACCAACCAACCAGTACATTAAGATTTATTATCATGACCATTAAATACATGTAGTTAATCTAGTAAGTGATCTATAAAGACTGTATTGTTCTGACTGGTTTACATGGAAAAGGACTCTGACTCTGGAAGGTCTAGGAATACAGGGCGTAGATCCACTGTTAATGTCCTGTTTTTTGTTCAATGGACCGAGTCATACTGATGTGTGCTTGTGACTTATTGTGGTTCTGGTCTCTCTAGCTTTAGTTCAGAATGGACCAGGTCATGCAGTTCGTGGAGCCCAGCAGGCAGTTCGTCAAGGACTCCATCAGACTCGTCAAAAGATGCACAAAACCAGACAGGAAAGGTACGTTTACCTCAATCTGAATCACTTTCTTACATGTAGCTTTCTTTGCTTTATTTATATATATATATATAGATATATAGATATAGATATATAGATATAGATATATA
>JBAJNP010007163.1:0-23352 GCA_036877545.1 Yasuhikotakia modesta | reverse complement strand
ACTTCGCAGTCTCCTCTTAACAGTTGTTGTAGAGATGTGTTTGCTGTCAGAGCTCTGTGTGGCATTTATCTGGTCTCTAATCTGAGATGCTGTTAATTTACGATTTCTGAGGCTGGTGACTCGGATGAACTTATCATCAGCAGCAGAGGTGACTCTAGGTCTTCCTTTTCTCGGTTGGTCCTCATGTGAGCCAGTTTCATTGTAGCGCCTGATGGTCTTTGCGACTCCACTTGGGGACACATTCAAAGAATTTGCAATTTTCCGAACAGACTGACCTTCATTTCTTAAAGTAATGATGGCCACTCGTTTCTTTTTGCTTAGCTGATTTTTTCTTGCCATAATATCAATTCTAATAGTTGTCTAATAGGGCTGTTGGTTGTGTATCAACTTGACTTCTCTACAGCACAACTGATGGTCCCAACCCAATAAATAAGGAAAGAAATTCCACTAACCCTGACAAGTCGCACCTGTTAAGCAAAAACCATTTCAAGTGACTTCTTCATTAAGCTCATTGAGAGAACACTGAGGGTTTGCAGCAATATCCAAAAAGCAAAGGGTGGCTACTTTAAGGAATCTAAAATATGAAACTTATTAAAAAAGTTTTTTGTTAAGTACATAATTTCACATGTGTTCAATAAAGTTTTGATGCCTTCAGTCAGAATCTACAATGTAAACGGTCATGACAATAAAAAAACTCATTGAATGAGAAGGTGTGTCCAAACTTTTGGCCTGTACTGTATGTTTATTGTGTCAGATCAGAGCACATTTTTTCGGCCTTTAGGGACACTCACAATAAAAGTTCCTTAGACAAAACAGCACAATGTCTTAACAAATTAGATGGCAAGATGGACCCTTATTTAGGCAACACTTCTTCAAATTGACATTTTAGGTTAACATGTTAAAACTGCATTGGCAACATCCTGATCACAATATTTCTGTTTATGGTATTGGCATGTCTGACCACAAAATTACTGCTTGAAAATATGAGCTAAGCTTTTAAATAAACCCTTCCACATAATGTGCTGCAATAATGTGTTGAAATGTAATGCACAAAGCTTTTGTTTCAACATATTTTATACAACATTCACATCTAATATCTTCAGCCACACAAATATAATACTCACGTGAGAGTAGTATCTGGCTAAAAAAGCATCCGACAAGGCAAGCCCTTCATAGATGTTATGCCCTTTGAACCCAGTAAGCATTTGTTCATCTTTTCTTTGAGTGTAGGTAAGCTCCTCCTCAAATTGACGTGTATGGTGATAATACCCATTTCCATGTATGGTATTCTGTTGGAAAGAGGACCAATCCACCACACCAGCTGTACCATCCACAACATCGCCAGCCATCTGAGCTCCACTGAGAGCTTCCACATTGCAGCGATTGTGTTCATCCACCTCTTTCGATATTTGTAGGAGAGCCATTTCCTGCCAGTCAGAGTAAAATGTTTACTATGCCTCATATGACCCAGTAATTAAACATACTGTCTAAGATACAAGCAAGGTCCAAAATTAACACTCAACACATACCAAATAAAATTACAAACAGGCTGACTACTGGAAACATGCTTTTTTACTAAATATAGAAGCAGACAGCTCCAAAATACTGTGGTTAATAATAGGGATGTGTTGGTATCCATGACACATTTTGCACGACTGTACAAACCTTTTCACTGTACAAACCTTTTTTTAAACAAAAAACTGTTATTAAATTATTAATTTATTAATATTTTTATTTAATTTTCCACTAAAAATAAGACTATGTAGTAGCAACATGTACCTTGTCATCTCCCTGTCCCTCAGTGTTGTATATCATCAGATGTTCTTTAACATCAAACGGAATGGCCTTAAAATCGGCAACAGGTCCGAATCCACTGCAGACGCAGAACAACAGCAGTAGAGGTACCACTGCAAACACAATGAACATGATCACCAGTGTTAATTCAGAAAATCAGTATGCTACACACAACTGAAAATAATATACCAAAGAAACAGCTAATAAACACTGTTCCTTACTGTACTAGCTACTCTAGATTTAGCGTTTTGGATCATTATAAGATGGACTTTGCAACCAACATATATTTTGGTTCCTCATTACTCATGACTTATTATTTAAAAAACACTCAGTCTGTTACGCTTACAAGTATTGTTGTACAAGTTAATTATGTTTAGTATTAAAATGAAGGGTGCATACCAGTTAGCAATGTAGTTGGTAAAACTTTTTAGGATTACAACAAAAGATAATGTTTATAATAACAAGAAAACAAAAAAGTATTTCTATTAGGCGTAGTGTGACGAATATAGATTAACTCACAAACAAATTCACAAACATTCATATGGTCAAATTTCAAGTGTAACTCCTCTTTGGCTATATTTCCTATTCCAATTTTCTAATTTTTATTTCCAAAAGAAACTTTCTATGCACATCATATAAACGTTAACCATAAAAGTTAGGTTTTGCAAAGCTTTGGCATAAAACATCACACTGTGATGCAAGTCAGTGTTACGTTTTTGCGAAATTATCACCACTAATGTCCAAAACTATGTTTTACTGCACTGGGGTGTTTGACTCTGATGATCGCCACCTATGACTATAACTATAGTATTCTCTTTCATTTTTATGACAGCTGTCATGTGAACATATTCTTTAAATATATACATTTCTTTTTCAATATAATTATCTAGCCAAAATGATTTATTCTGGATGTCATTAAAAATAAACAAAGTGAGGCATTCAGTTTCTGGCTACTTGAACGTGACATCACTTACGAAGCAGGAGAAGTGGTCCCAGAAGCATCAGAAGAACACCAGTCGCTCCAAACTTTAAGTGTCGTTCTGTTTGCAGACAAACTTTATCTGCATCACATGTGCAGATGTGTATTTGTAATGCTTGATGAGCACAGAAGTTCCCCTGCTGGTCCCGGACTTTCACAAACAGATGGTAAACACCGGGCCAAAGTGTTGTATGAGATCTAAATATTGCTGTAGTGTCTGAAAAGAAACAATCCAAAGTACACAAGCACAAGACACATAAATGTTTTAATGGTACACATCAATGTTTTAGTCAAATGTTATGGGTCAGCGCAGACTGAAAAAGTGTAGAAAATTATATGACTGGTGGATTAGTGAATTCTGTTCTCTATTGCTTTGTTTAAGTTACATGGGACATCTATATACTTCTATGTGTTCTTCATAAAGCAAACATGTACAATGTACAGCCATTAGTCTGAGTGACACAGATCAACAATAGGTCAATGAAGAAAATGATGTAGAAACACCTGTGTCTGGTTGTACACCTAAACTTTACATTAACTGTCAACTAATCCCTCATACAGGAAAATCCCTAATTTGACAAAGTCATGAAGAGAGGGATGCATTATTTTATTACCATTGAAATGTTTAATATTCCACAACTCCGTCATGTCCACTGTGAAATCAAAGGGTGCTGCATTTGGGTAATGGTCTCTGTCCACAGCTGTGACATATACTGCATGATCTCCATAGCAGAGTGTCTGAGATGTGCTGCTCAGGATAGGGCAGTGGTCATTAAAATCCTCTACCTGAATGGCTATTGTACCTGTAGCCGTTTTAGGCGGGTAATCTGAAATGAAAACATGCACCTTTACATGCTATTTATTTTACATATACCACCCGTAAAAGGTTTGAACACACAATATGTAAAAGTTTCAAGTCATCAAAACAACACAGATGGATATATAGGAATTATTTTGTTTAGATCTGGGTTTCCAAACATTAAGGATCCCACAAGTGTCACGCCCCTGTGAACTATCTATTTGGTTTTCCTCATGTCTAGTTCTGTTTCACCCCTGTCTGTTTGGTTCCCCCCATGTTTTTTGGTTTTTCCTGTTCCTGTTTAGTTAAATGTCCTTCACCTATATGTTCTTGATTATTTTTCTTGTTTCATGTCCCCTCCTTATTGTTTGGTATCATCTTTAGGTAGTTGGGTGTTCTTTGTTTCTGGTTCCTTGTACTTTTTGTTTGGATTTATATATTAAACACATTTGAAAAGATTTAACATCGTTTCCTCCTCGCTCCAGAAGCCCACGCACATGACAACAAGAAGTTAATAAATGGGCCCCTAACCCCTTTGATACCAACTCTCACACTGTTGCAAAGAGTACAGTAACTGGCTTATTGTTAAGTTATTAATGAGAAGTTGTTGTGTAAATGCAGCTTAAAGCTGTAAACCAAATGTTATGACCATCATCCATAAAAAGTCTGGTTTAAATTTATTAGCCATAAAGAGACCGTATATTAAGACAACTTAAGTATTTGAATTCGTCAATGTATTTATGGTACCCATAGTTCAAATATGTAAAACACTGTAAAACACAGTGCAAATTGTGAACCGACACACACACACACACACACACAGAGCAGTGGGAAGCTATGACTGCAGTGCCCAAGAACCAACTAGAAAAAAGGTGCACCCTCAAGATAAGCCTCCTTCTGACTAACCTACAACTTTCAGTTACAACTCTGACTCTCTAAACATTAGACCAAGACTTTCTCAATATCCTTAGATATACTACAATGGCAGAATTCACTTTTCTCCTCTGAATTCACAGCTGTGTGTTGCATCTGGTGTAAATGTTGACCCTTGTATATCACAAATTCAGCCTCTGTGGTCCCCTCTGATCGCCAACTGAGAGTGCCTACAGTCTGTTTCAGTCGGGAATACCCCACTCACCTCCCTTCAGTCACAACACAGTACCACCTCCCACATACCATCAGAATGTAATGCCCTTAGTGAAGCTTTTAGTAAAATCAGGGCCTATTGCAAACAGAATCTGAGGCCATGCGAGCTATGCCATGAGAGCTAGCGAATGGGTTCATGCAGCCATCTACTTCAACTGCCTCCGCTGGTTTCTTCTTTGTAAAGAGAAACAACAGTCTATGACGATGCATTAATTACTACGAAATTACTGTCAAGTTTTGGTATCCCCTTAATCCCCTCAGCCCTGGAACAACTTTGTGCTGCCAAGTACTTCACTAAACTCGATCTGCAAAGTGCCTATAACCTGATTCAGAGGGAGACGAGTGGACGGCATTCTCCACCACTACTTGTTAGCCTCTCTTAATGACATCTTCTGTGATCTACTTAATAAATGGGTCACTGTTTACATGACCAATATACTCATCTATTCCAAGTCCCTCAAAGATCACATCATTCACTTCAACACGGTTCTGAAATGACTCATTGACCACTAGCTTTATGCCAAGGAAGAGAAATGCGAGTTTCATCAAACGTCTATTGCATTCCTGGGATATATAATCAGCTCTGAGGGTGTTGCCATGGATGACAGAAAGGTGCAGGCAGTCCTTGGCATTAAGGGCTTGATCAAGATTTACATTCCTTTTTAATAGTAAAACTTTACCCATAGTATTTACTATTCAAATCCGCTCATGAGCGAACGGGAGGCACAGATCAGTTAGTGTAACGAAAACTCAGGAGACGAAGGATCCATGTGCAGTTAGTTTATTAGAAATAGGGAGAACAGGACAGGCAAGGGTCAAATACTGTAACTGAGCAGTGTGGATAATCAGAGGCATAAACCAGAGACAGGCAAGGGGTCGAGGCAGGCAGCAGAAAAAACATTAACCAAAAAAAAAGCAGGGGTCAGAAAGGCAGGCAGCACAAACTCACAATGATCAAGGCAGTCCAAGGTAATCCACAGATATCAGTCCAGAAAATAAACGCTCAGAAATGTTCTCTCAGATGAGGCAAAACAAGACTTCGCGATTGGTTCGAGTGAGGGAGAGGGCTTTATAGAGTGGGTAATAGCGAAATGGCCGCCACCTGAGGGGGGCGTGGCCCAGGTACGGGGTTATGGGAAATGTAGTCTCTAGTATTCAGGTTACGGCTCCCGCTGGCGGTCACTGGAGGGAGCCACAGAGGCAGAATTCATGACAGAGCCCCTCCCTTGTGAACGGCTCCTGACGTGAGAGGAGGTCCTACGACGGGGTCTACCACGAGGGCGTGGTGCTGGTCGATCTGGGTATCTACGGTGGAAATCCTCAAGCAAAGTGGGATCAAGGATATCATTAGCAGGAACCCAGGAGCGTTCCTCTGGGCCGTAACCCTCCCAGTTGACCAGGTACTGGATTCGGCGGAGTATTTTGAAGGGACCCACGTACCTGGGACTGAGCTTATGGCTGGGAAGACGTAATCTCAAGTCTCTTGTGGACAACCAGACCCACTGACCCGGGGCGTACTGAGGTTGAGGAGAGCGTCTCCGGTTAGCCTGTTCCGTAGTCCTTCTGACGGCTCTTTGTAGATGTACATGGGCTGCATTCCAAGTTTCTTCACTTCTCTCCATCCACGAGTTTACTGCGGGCAGATCAGAGGGTTCCCCAGTCCAGGGAAAGAGGGGTGGTTGAAATCCCAGGATGCACTGAAAGGGAGTCAGATTAGTGGCAGGTTTGCGAATAGAATTTTGTGCGTACTCGGCCCACCAGAGATAGCGACTCCACTCTGCTTGGTTTCTGTGACAGTAGGTACGTAAGAATCTGGTTAGTTCTTGGTGTAGTCTCTCAACCTGCCCATTGGACTGAGGGTGGTAACCTGAAGTGAGACTTATGTTGACCTGAAGCAACTTGAAGAACGCATTCCATACTCGGGAGGTAAACTGGGAACCCCGGTCTGAAACAATGTCCTCGGGTAGACCATAAAAACGAAACACTTGATTGCACAGGCATTCAGCAGTCTTGAAAGCTGTAGGTAACTTGGGGAGAGGAATGAGACGACAAGCCCTAAACGATCCATTATCGTGAGAATGGTGGTATTACCTTGAGAGTTGGGCAGGTCTTTGACAAAGTCAATGGCAATATGCGACCAGGGTCTTTGAGGGATGGGTAGTGGTTGAAGGAGCCCTGCTGTTGCATGGCGAGGTGTCTTCGCCATGTTGCACTCCACACAGTTCCTTATGTAATTGATGGTGTCTGCTTGTAAAGAAGACCACCTAGACTTGTTATTCAGGAGATGTACGGTTGCTGCTATGCCTGGGTGACCTGAGCTGGGGAGAGAATGAACTTGGTTAATGAGTTTTTTCGTTAAGGTTTGGGGAACATAGGTCAAATGCGGAGGACATTCTGCTAGAGGAGGTTCTTGGTGAAGGGCCTGTTGAATTTCGGTCATGATGTCCCACTGAATGGGTGCAACGAAGATTTTACTTGGCAGAATGATCTCAGGTGTGGGGAAGACCCTCTCCGCCTCATGGAGTCTTGATAGGGCATCCGCTTTAGTATTCTTGGAACCCGGCCGGTATGTTACCTTAAATTCAAATCGAGTGAAAAACAGAGCCCACCGGGCTTGGCGGTAATTAAGCCTTTTGGCACTTCTCAGATATTCCAGATTTCTGTGATCTGTCAAAACAGTAAATGGTACCTTGGAACCCTCCAGCCAGTGTCTCCATTCCTCCAGTGCCATCTTCATGGCCAGTAGTTCTTGATTCCCCACATCAAAGTTCTGTTGGGCAGAGTTGAGTTTATGCGAGTAGAATGCACAAGGGAAGAGTTTAGGAGGATTGCTCCCACCCCAGAGCTGGAGGTGTCAACCTTGACCACAAACTCTCTCTCTGGGTCTGGATGGTGGAGAATGGGAGCGGTAGTAAAACGATTCTTGAGACTGTAAAAGGCCCTGTTACCTCCCCCCATTTGCTAAGTCATATCTGGAGCTGTTACAATCCAGATGGCTCCTGACCCCGATGTGGCCTCAGGACCACACGCTACACTACACTTGAAAGCAGTAAATATTTCACTTTATGACACTGGTTGGTTTGCGCTCATGACCACCTCTTACCAACTAGAGTATATTTATTATTATTCACATTCTATGGTTGACATAGGAATATTTTTCCTGCAAATGAATTTATGTGCTATATTTTACACTAATTTGCATTATGGTACAACCTACCTTTTCAAACTCCACCTACACCCTTCATCAGTTCATACCTATACCTATATATATATATATATATAGGTTATATAATGAAACACAAGACATGCAAGAACCAATGAGTTTGATATTACTTACATGCTGATCTTTGATTTGTGTGGTAAATATATTATTTTGCTCATCATAATGCTTTACTTATGTAATAGCTATATGCCCTTTTTTGGACCTACAAAGATGGCCTAAGGATGGCAGATGCAGGAATTTTTGCGTGCAGTTAAAAATATATAAATGATAATAAATTAAACAAATAATAGCTAATTTTAAAGAACAAACATCATCTGTAGTCCAGATAATTGAGTAAAGGTATTAAAATGACTATTGAAGTTGACTTGCTGAAAGTCTGAAATTCACTTCCGTGCCCCTTCAAGAATGCACTGCTTTACAGCGTATGTAATTCTGAATCATTCAAGAAAAAAATGATGCACAGCACAAGATTTATTAAACGAGATTTTAAAAGATCAAGTAGCATCCAAATTGCTTTTCATTCTTTATTCTTTCTGATCCCAGCGTGGTGAGCATTTTTTATTGTTGTTTACAAGTCCTTTGAACTTCATGTTAAAGTTTATGGAGATCAATGGATAAGCGCCAAATGTGTTGCAGTTGTATTTTGAAATGTTTATTCAAATGAATACTTTGAATTAATGTGAGATTTATCCTGGTTTAATATCTTTTATATGTATACAATTGTCTTTGGTCAAATTAAGCTGTAAAATAAGTAGTTAATACATGTAAATAGAATGGATTTTGAAAGATATCAACAATTAGTTGAAATGAAATTCCCTTTCAGGAACTCGATCTGCGTCGAAATGCTATGGGAACGCTAATGCACTCTGAACAGGTGTCTCGAATCACTGATTACAAGTCGTGACGTGCCTTTATAGCTTCCAGGTCATGACGTCACCCTGTCTGTAATGTCACGCCTCGTAATCAGTGATTCGACACACCTGTTCAGAGTACATAAACACTGGTAGCGTTCCCATAGCGTTTCGATGCAGCGTCTCGTTCCCTTCAGGGAACCAGGGTTACAAACGTAACCTAAGACATTTTCTCTGGTGTTAAATTTTAAAAAGAGGGTAGACAACCATAATTCAAATGGGTATATCTTTAAAACCATTCAGGGTATGGCTTTGACTATCATTTAAAAGCGTCCTTGTTCCATTGATACCAAAATCTCAATTATGAAATTTGTGACATCTGAGTGAATACTGAGCTCTTCTCATAAAGGCAAATGGAAGCCACCAGTTTACTTACCTTTGGTGATGCAGATAATCTCAGCATAATATGTGCCGTTGATAAGAAATTTAGACTCATAATCTGGTATTTTATTAAGTCTTATATCAGCCGTCTTTTCGTCAATGAGCAGCCAGTTGTCAATGTCATATCTTTTCGCATACCTAGATTAAACCAAAAATATTATTGACACATGCCAACCCGATGAGAAGTGTAACTATTTTAGTCTCACCTCACATCAGTAGCGGTCAGCAATGTGTCACTGTCGATGGCTGCATAGTTGGTTACAACCTTCCTGATGTCCAGCAAGGTGCTGTCTTCCGAAAGTGAAATAACTTTGACTGCAGGTTTGAAGCATGGCCCCTCAGCCTGATTCATCACACTGACTCTGATGGGGTATGACTTCCTCTGCGTTATGACTACTGAGGAGTGATACTCTGCTTTGTTGGAGACAGCCACCTGCATGTTGACTTCCTTCAGCTCCTCATAGTCCAGTTCCTTTGAAACAAAAGAACAAAGAAAAAAAGGAAATAGGTCTGGAAACAATGGTCGGTGAGGCACACTTCCTGTTGTTACATTTTTTAGCTTTGTTAATGTTTCACTAACTCAGTCCAAGGGTCTTCAATTTTATACCCATTATGATTTAACACAGTTTATTAACAGCTGCAGATTTAAATCAGATCTGTTTATTTATTTTTAGGTTGTGTTTCTAGGCTCAGAAAACAGCTTCTGTTCACAGACAAAATCAGTGTCTGTCATTTTACTGCTATCATCGCCTTGTTGCATTGCAATAAGACGCACAGGCCTACAGTACAATAAGGAAAAATGTGGTGAGTGTCAAAATAAAAGTATCGATATTTCACTTGCGTCATTAATGTATCATATCATTAGACATTTGATCAATACATGGATCAATAACAATGTATTGTTACAACCCTATTAAGTGATCTGCTCTCAGGATCGATTCTGTTTAGATGCATAAAGATAGGCGCATTTCCTGTGTCTGTCTAAAAATAAAAGTCAACATCGCACAGCCAACCAAAGACAGAACTACGCTGCTTTTTTATTTTTTGAGTGTCTGCTCACAAGCTATTTATTGCCATCTGTGCCCGCAATGTTTGTGTTTTCAAAGCTCATAGTTATTAATTCAAGTGTTCTTGTTAACATGAGATATGATAAAACACTATTCTTAAATAGTAACATACTATTTTTTTATCGTTTTTTAATTATTACAATTAAATGAGCCAATTTCACATGTCGGTGTTGACCAACATGACATTTTAATCTAAACTTTCACCAAATGGATTATTTTCAAACTTGTATTATTTTTAGAATAACGAGTGTCCCTGCTTATGTGAGATATATTTATTCAGAATAAACCCTATTTTTTGTAAATATTTTATGATTTGCATGTGTTACTTAGTTTAACTTACCACCCTGTCACGCTAACTTGTTTTATATATAATTATTGTACTGTTGATTTAAATGACATCATAAGGCAGAGGTGAAATTAATCAAGCCGTTGCATCCACCAAGAACAAAAGCTGGCAAGTATTGACATTCTTTTACAATGTTTATTTGTTTGCTTTTTCATGTTAGGCAGGGTTCATCAAGCTTAAACCAGCCACCCCGTCACACAAAAATTATTATTGAAAATGAAATTAAATTTAAGATTTAATGAATGTATGCTAGGTGAGGAAATTGACCACATGGAAGATCTTCAGCCATGAAAGATGGGATGAAATTTACCACGCCATCACATTTTTTATTGTAGTGGTAATGGCTATGGTGATGTGGTTCTGCTTCCTGTGTGAATGTGATGTTGTGTGAAAATAACAATTCTAATTCTAATTTTGGAATTAGAGTCTAACGTCTAGACTCCAAAAAATAGTCTTCAATTTGGTTTCCAAAAAAGTATAACTATTAGGAAAACAGTCTTAATAGTCTTTTTTTAAAGTAATTTAAAGAAATATATAGAAGTGTGCATGTAAACATACTCATTACCTTAGTAAGTATCAGAATGCCCTCATTAGTCTTGATGTCTGTGGTTATAGAGAAATATCCGGCCTCATTTCCAGACACAATGCTGAACACAGCCAGCCAGTTGTCAGTGTAGATGAGATCGGCATCAATCGCTTGAATTCTCAAAACTTCTACATTCTTAGTGTTTTCCTCCACCCTGCACTCATACTGAAAATATATGAAGTGACAATAAAATAAAAAATCACTCTACATAACATTATTAAAGACTACTCTTAAATTCTTAAACATTTAATATTAAAAATTCATTAATGCTTATAAAGAATCATATAAGAAAATTTCCCCACAATTCCAAGCTCTTGCCAACAGCATAATACAGCACAAAAAATAAAATGTTATTCTTAAGTTGTTAGTGAAATGTTTTAAAAATGTGACAGAAATTATTCAAACTTTATTATTTCTTTTAAAAAGTAATAATATTTATATAACATCTAAAAACTATACGCTTTGAACGTCCTACAACATTCAAAATACATGTTTAAATGTTTTGTTATTTAAAGGGAAGCATTACATTGGGAAATATTCTCAACCTAAAAGAAAAACTAACAGAACTGGCAGAACTAAAGCAGAAGTTAACGCTTATCTGCTTTAGTTAACACACATAAACATCTTACAAAATCTTTGTCCAAAGTAGGAACATTGTCGTTCACATCAAGAATACTGATGACAACTGTGCCTGTTCCTATGTTTCCATTTGGAGCTCCATTCATATCCGTTCCTTTAACAGTCAGTGTGTATGTGTCCTGTCTCTGTG
Source organism: Yasuhikotakia modesta (assembly GCA_036877545.1). Lineage (NCBI taxonomy): Eukaryota > Metazoa > Chordata > Actinopteri > Cypriniformes > Botiidae > Yasuhikotakia > Yasuhikotakia modesta. Next base: position 11,351 of record JBAJNP010007163.1, on the reverse strand, counting down.
ATTGGAAAACCAAAACATTAATCTCATTATTACCTCCACAATAAAAGTCCTGACAACTTTTTTCACTTTCACACAGTTTTCAGTCATTCATTTGGTTGTTAACATGCGATTACACATTGTATTGTAGATGTTTTTGGATGTTTGGTCTACATTCTTGCCAATATCCAGTACAGTAAACATTATAATTATACACTAGACCCAAGTGTAATAAAACGCTTTTAATAAACCCAAAGGGCAAAGCCATAAACACTGGGGATAAACATCCACAGGAGGCAGAGAAGCAAAACATCCAATTACAAACAAAGGATGAAGGAAACGATGGGTTATAAAAAACAGAAGCTAATCAGCAATTACAATAAGAAGTAGAACAAAAACAACAACAGGGAACAGCGAAACATATATAGCACTTTACTCATAACAGTACATTTCTGGAGTGCTACATTTATGCACCATTGTGCATTCAGCATTTAGCAGATGCTTTTATCCAAAGCAACAAAGAAGAGATTATTACTACAAAGAAGAGATCACAAAAAACATCAGCCGTAGCACTGAGTTATGGCTTTCAGTGAGTTATGTACATGATGTTTCCTTTAAATTGCTCTCTGTGCTGTACTGTGATGACACTATACTGTAGAATCTGGATGAAACGACTACAAATGACATCTGCCAAAACACCCTCCTATATACAACAGCTTTTGGAACTGAATCAACACAGGAGGACTGAAAGTATGCAGGGTAACAACATGTTATCTAATCTCTCAGCACTTATTTTTGGCCTCAGAACAAGGCATGCAGGTCCCCCTAAACTAAAAATGGACAAGTATGTAGATGCTTGCCACCTGCAAGCAGAGAACCTCTTAACATAAATTTTGCTGACTGAAACGCCATTACAACATAACTCATGGAATCACAAAATAATTTTGTCTGCGTGTTGCACCACAGCACCAAACAAAAACTGTGTCCCATCTGTCTCTTACAATCTATCTAGTTGAAAATGTTGCATACCATAGAAACATAAAATAGAAATTCTCCCAGTTGCTCACCCTGATATTTATCCACTCAAAATTGTAACAATATTTCCACGCAATCAAACAATAGTAATGTACTGGCATTAACATGAAACATAGCACCAAGCAACAATAAAACTGCTCTTTTGATGTATATTCAAGGTTTACACAGCTTCAGAAGTTCAGAGTTTATGAAATAGGCGTTATAATAATGTATGATTTGTAAGTGAAGCATACGAGTTGGTTCGTTTCACGCCTATGTTGGGCGTGTTTGTGGCCAGTTTGTTTCACTACTATGTTAGGGGGGTATACTGGTTAAGGAATCAGGCTTGTAATCAGTATGATTCAATTAGAGTGTGTATTCACTCCTTACGAAAGATGGGTTAAATGCAGAGGTCACATTTCCGTTATGGGTAACCATAACTGACAAAAACATTTCACTTTTTCATTTTTAAAGAATTTGAAGAACTTATTGATAAAATTAGTCTAAATGATCTTCATTCACAAACAGAACAGAATTTACTCAAGTTCAGTAATCTGTCACTGTGTGTGTGAAACGTACTATCCACTTAGTGAATAATTATTATTATTAATTACATTATCAATTATTAAAAATAGTCAGATACTTGTGGCATACCATAAACCTTGAGTGCCACTGAATATCACATTGAACAAAGTTAAGATATCAGGAAATAAGGAGAACACTCCTCAGTTTAACACTGTTGAACGCTTCTAAAAGAGAGGCTTATTCTTACTCTTATATTCTGCCGAACATAACTGATCCAAGCAAGTTCAGATACCAAGCATCAGGTAAAAACTGCATGGGTGACGTTAGAGGAGGACAAGCAATATCTGATAACCCCCATATTCATTATTTTGCCCCTCCCTCAAAGTTTGTCCCTCCTGGGAACAGTTTTCCAGCTACTGGCCCTATAATAGGCAAAAGTAACCTTAAAAGAATTAAAGCAAGTGAAACCACATTTAAGCTTAAATTATATTTTGCCAGTACATGTTCCCTGGAAATAAAACCCATGACCGTTTGCATTGCTAAAGCAACAAAGTGTTCCTGTACCTCAGTTGATAAAGCAGCCTTACTACAATAGTTTAAATTCATTTCTTTTTCATTAATCAATGCGTAGTACCCATAATGACAGTGTCCAAATGCGACATAAAACTGAAAAAAGTGAGGGGGGGGGGGTCTGAATACATTTTGAATGCACTGTATACATTCTTAATAAAATGCCCAAAACAGAAAAATAAGTGGCATACCTCTCTGTCAAGTGTGTTGTGCTTGACATATATCCCACCAGACTCTTGATTCATGTAGAACATGCTGTGACTCTGCCCAACAATACTGTACGAGATTTTGGAATGTAATGTTCCTTCCTCATCTGCGTCTGTTGCTGTGACGGTCATTACAAATGTGTCTGTAAAATGACACAAAAAAGGGAAAGAAGTTAAAAATAAAAAAAAAGAAAAAATGTTTCAATAGTCTAGAATTAGGCTGCTGTGCACACACAGTAATAAATAAAAAGGTTTCCTAAATTGTTTTATGAATTAATATTTAAAATTGATTATAACAGTTCTGCCCAGAGATTATAAAACTGACTATAAAAGTTTTCCCACAGCTTTTCCCAAAGCAGACTTAGGTACCCCCATAGCTTAACGGTGACCTAGAGTGGTTGAGCGGAGTATAGATTCTTGTTCTGTGATGTGACATAGAGAGAATAGCACTTTGGTTAAGTCTGTAATGCCCCAGAAGCTGTCTATAAACGTCTCTAAGAAAACTATTTTATGGTGGGGCTATTAAACGGGTGATTTTAAGCGTTCTGTGCAAATTCTGCGCTGCTGGAGGGGCTCTGACAACCTTATAATGATATGCTGAGCGCTTCACGCTGATTGGCTGCCTTCACTGCCACACTAAAGAATAATTATGTGACGTTGTCTCCTGGCTTATAAACATATGCAGAACCATTTACTGCACGAACACACGGACCGACAGCTATGGCGCAGATTCAGCCTTATATGTTTGAGCCCGAACCAGAGGAGACACTGAATTTTGAGGAAGAACCTGTTCAGCAAAGGCAGGATTTACATGTTTCTCAATGGTAAGTTATTTGTAATGTTTGTTTGAACGCTTTCAGCGTTACGTGCCCACAAAGTTCTCCCGTCATAATAAAGTTATAGCCACTACATCTATCTGGACTTTAATCCTTTGTATCATCATGAATCAAGACTTTATACTAACAATAGTTTAATGTAAAACAGTTTATGAAGGCTTCAGGTTTGGGTGTTAATCTTGGGCTGACGGTGCAGATCTGCCACGTTCGAAACTAAAACAGAACTATGTCAAATAGATTTGAGCCACAGTGTAAAGTCAAGAATTAATGAGCATGACAGTATAATTGGGCCAAAAGTTTATCATTATTGAATGCTGTGCATTTACCTGAGTCATACAGTCGCTGCCATAATGAATAACATTCAACGAGAACATAAACGTATATACATATATTTATACATATATACTATATTTATTTATATATATATTTATACTGAGTTTCTTGTCTTCCCTGCCAATCCGACCATTAGGCATAACTTCACTGTCCAATACGGTACATTGGCAATCACCCCATCAAACTCAGCCAGAAATCTAGTAATCTTCGATGACCAACTGACCTTGAAAGACCACATTGTGAAGATAGCTCGGTCATACAGATTTGCCCTGTACAACATCAGGAAAATCAGGCACTTTTTGACAGAGCATGCAACACAACTCCTCGTCCAGTCACTGGTCATTTCTAAACTCGACTACTGCAATGCTCTTCTGGCTGGACTGCAAACATGCTCAATAAAACCTCTACAAATGATTCAGAACGCTGCAGCTCATCTTATCTTTAATGAACCCAAAAGGGCCCATGTCACACCCCTCTTCATCTCGCTACACTGGCTACCACTTACTGATCGCATCAAATTCAAGGTGCTGATGCTTGCCTACAGATCCTTCACAGGCTCAGCACCCCCCTACCTACACTCAATCTTACGTGGCTACATGCCTACCAGAAACCTACACACACTGAATGAGTGAAGGCTTGTGGTACCATTACAGGGAGGCACAAAATCACTCTCCAAGACATTTTCGTTCACAGCATCATGCTGGTGGAACGATCCCCCTGCCTGTATCCGGAAAGCAGAATCTCTGTCAATCTTTAAAAGATAGCTGAAAACCCATCTCTTATCCCTCTTTTCCTACTCTTTCCTAACCTATTTCATTTAATCCCTTGCTACTGTGGCTTATATTATTCTGAGCAATCTCCAAAACTTGTATTTTGAGCACTTCCAGTGTCTATTTGCCTCTTTATGTTGACTTGCTGATATATTCCTCACTTGTAAGTCGCTTTGGATAAAAGCGTCTGCTAAATGACTAAATGTAAATGTATATTTATTTTAGCATATACCATGGCCGTTTGTGACTCAGAGAAAGGTGACCCATTGACTAGCAGTGTGTAATGAGACTAATCCACATTTGGTTGAACAAAACAGAATAAAGAGAGCAAGAAAGTACATCACTGCAATAACAAATTTTATTAGTTAAGCAAATCAGGCAGACATCATTTTGAATCATACCCAAAACAAATGTATTAACATACTAAATGCCATTCTCCTTTCTCCCCGTGTCTTACAGGCAATGCAGATTTTCTTCTTTATCTTAACATATTCAATGTCCTCTTCAAATTCAAGATGAAGTCTTTTTGCTGGCTGTGACTTTGACTGGTGTCAAACTAAATGGAAGTGAAGTGTATATTGCTCTGAATGTTTATTGAATAAATATGAATACAAAACTGAGTGTTAATTCATTCTAAACAGAATACAATTATGTAATTGATTGACAAACAGGATAAAAATGAAGATTATTATTAAGGAGTAAACAAATAATATAGAACAACTTCTTTACAATATACTCAATTACAATCACAAGCTATTTTCATGCAGAAAAGTGGGACACTAAATTAACTCTGTTTCAGTGCTGTGGTCCAAGTGCTGTTCCTCTAGACTGGGTTTCCTGAAGATCCGTCCGACAGCCTCTTTTGTATCCTGGGGAAGAAAGCGGGTCGTATCAACACTGAAATAAATCTGAGAAGTTACTCTTGTGTTTTATATTGTTCTCTGTGCTAAGCGCTAAATCTATGGATGTTGCTAACGCTAGCCGTACACACATCAAAACGAATAAATTCTCATTTTAACTATTAAAACACAATCTGATCTAACAATGTAATACTTACAGCTTGTGATGATTGTTGATCTTGATGTGGAGCATCAGACGCTGAGAGACGCGGCAGGTTTGTAAAACTGTCCGATGTAAAACGAGCAGAGCAAAGTAATAATCTGTGGCTAAATGTTAAAATAAACCGTAGCCGCACATCACTGTCATTTCTTTTGTCGGGGAGGCGATGAAAGGTTTGAACACCGATTGTACAGCCGAGGAGAGCAGCTCACCTGTGAACGCGAGCCACCATTTTATTTTGAACTTCACAACGGCACTGCAGCAATAACATTCGCGGGGGCAGGGCCGTTTGGGGGGGACGGTCTATGTAAACTATGTTTTCTGTGACGTTTCATTTTCGTGAGGAGGGGGTGAGTGAAAGGAAACTGACGTAAGATTCCCGAGGTTTCCACCTTGAGCCATTTTCAGGCACATTAGAGTGGTTCAAAATGTCTGGAATTTTTCCTATGTTTTTTTAGGCGGGTATACTGCCATTTTTCGTCAAGACTAGAAAATTTTTGGTTTTGACACTAGTTCGCCTTTAAGAAATCATCTTTAAATACTGCACGTTTGGACAACTACAGGCCGGTATCTCTTCTCCCATTCATTTCCAAAACTCTTGAACGAGTTCTGTTCAAGCAACTCTCTACATTCCTCACACAGAACTTACTGGGCATCAACCAATCCGGCCTCAAAAGCAGCCACTTAGCTGGGACAACCCTGCTTTCTTTTCCTGGAGCTCTTTGGTTGGCAAGAATTGCATCAAAATCCTCAATTTGCTGGACTTATCTGCTGCCTTTGAAACCATCAACCATGAGATCCTCCTGTCAAGCCTCAGGAAAATGGGTAACTCAGGAGCTGCACTTCAGTGGTTTACCTCGTACCACTCAGGTAGATCCTTCAGGGTGTTCTGGAGGGGTGAGGTCTCGAAGCCACGTTATCTCATCATTGGGGTTCCTCAGGGCTCTGTTCTTGAACCATTTCTTTTCTCTATTTATATGTTTTCACTAGGGTCTGTCATCAAGAAATATAGATTCTCATACCACTGCTACATTGACGGCACACAACTCTATTCTCCTTTCAACCGGATGATACTACATTAGCTGTGAGCATCACAGCCTGTCTAGCTGACATTTCAACTTGGATGAAGGATCATCACCTTCAGCTTAACCCTGCCAAGACAGAACTCCTGGTAATACCAGCAAATCCAACACCTTGCCACAACTTTTCTCTTCAGCTTGAATCATCAACATCTCCTTCTGGAACAGCCAGAAACCTTGGAGTCATGTTTGATGATCAATTACATATCACAGATCATATAACTTCCATTACTTGCATTACACAACATCAGGAAAATCAGACCTTGTCTCTCAGAACTGTCCTCACAAGTCCTGGTACAAGCAATTGTTCTCTCCAGACTGGACTATTGCAATGCTTTCCTGGCGGGCCTACCAGCAAGTACTACCAAACTAATTCAGATGATTCAAAATGCAAATCATTCAGAATGCAGCTGCTAGGGTAGTCTTCAATGAGACAAAGAGAGTACATGTCACTCCTCTTCTCACCAGATTGCACTGGCTACCATTGGCCTTGAATCAAGTTCAAGGCACTGATGGTGGCCTTTAAAACAACCAATGGGTCTACACCAAGTTACCTAAACTCATTGGTACAGACATATGTGCCTTCCAGAAGCCTGTGTTCCACTAGTGAGCACCACCTTGTGGTGCCACATCACAGAGGTAAAAAAAAATCACTGTCACAAACCTTCTCCTGGACTGTTCCCTCCTGGTGAAATGACCTAAAGGATGGAATGCATTAGGTCATTCCAATGGAATGACTATCCATCCTCAAAAAAAGACTAAAGGCACATCTTTTCCAGCAGTACCTGCCCAATCAATTAATCAATAGCATTCATCCTACTACCAACACTTCTTTCCCTTTTTTCCCAATTGAACTTGTAAATTGCTCTATGCTAGGCTAGGGAAACTGGCATCACACTTGTAAGACTGCTTTTTTCAGTTGATTTACTGTTTCTATTGTAAGTAGCAACAGCTACAGACTGATGACAGTAACAATTTAAGTAATGAAAGTACTGTTGTTACTGCAGTAGAACTTTAATCAAATCTAGGAACCTGAAAATGTATATTATGATTAATGGCAGTACCTGTTGTGCTCAGCTCAGGAACACCTCCTCTCATCTGAACATTAAACACAGGGGGACAATCATTCTCATCCAGCACCACAATCCTCAAGTCAACATCCTTTTCAGCATAACTGCCATTCAGAAACTTGGCCACTCCTCGAAGCTGAAATACAGGAAGTCACAAAACATTTAACAAAAATACATAAATATCCAAGGGTCTTTTCTGGAAGTATCACATCAATTTACAAGGGATTATTTTATACAGTTTGTTATTTTTCAAAGTCCCTCTGCATGCCAATCTACCTCTTTCAGTAATCCTTCTCATAATTATTTAGCCAGTGAAGTTCTATTAACGTGTAGTGTTTTGATATTGTAACGACCTGACTCAAACAATGAGTCTCTCAATTGATGTCAGACCAAACAGTGAGTGAAGGTGAGGTGTGTGCTTAAGTAAAGTGATGGTTAATGACGTGCATGTGTAATCAGAACTCTGTTGAAGGTGCGTGCTGTGGTTGAGAGTTGAGAAAGCCTGGCTCGGGACAGATATGAATTTAACTTTGTGCTGTAAACATTCCTTTTCCATTCTGACACAACAACGTCACAGTAGCTATAGATTTTTGACTGGAGGCCAATGCAGGCTGCTGAAATTAAATGTCATGTTCTTGAAATCAAATTGAAATGACAAATGCTTTGTGCCATGTGTTATTCTGATGAAGGTTTAAATGATAAGTAAACTGTTTAAGACTAGTCATTCTTGCCTGATGTCTGCCATTAGCCTCCTATGGCTTTTGTTTTCACAAATAGAATCTTACCAGTAATTTACTAGCAATGTTAGAAACTTATCTTACTGGTACATTTTTAGGACCAATTTATCTGTAATTTTTAAAAGGTCCCTTTACACATGGTCTTTTAATGGTAATTTATTTGTAATTGTACAGACTACATGTGTGAAAAGGGCTATAGATAAGGCATGTTCACCATCAGAACTGCTGTCTTTTGTTTTTTGAACAGCCACAGATTTAGATGACTTGTGAAATGTTACTGTTAGCTGCTATCTTGAGTGATTTATACTGACTCATTAATGTACCTTCGTAGATGTGTAAGAGAAGGACTCACACCCATGCAATAAATGTTTATAATATGACGTAACATGGAAGAAGACATGCTCACGTGGTAAGTCGGACTTTTCTCTCTGTCTAACACTCCATGTATCCTCACCAAGCCGTTCTCAGTACCAACAGTGAACAAATTGACAGGATTCTGATCAGCCCCTGGTCCAGTCAGAAAATACCTGATAGTCGTACGGGTCTCCTCATCTGATCGGATCTGAAAACAATTTCACTTATTACAGCATGTAAGAGGAATATCTCTCTCCACAAACAGCTTCAGAGTCTTGTCTTGTGTTACTTAATTTATAAAATCCGGAAACTTCTTACTAACATGTCTGTATTTGTTTAACACCAATCACATTTGTCATTGTTGAGTTAAGCCCAACCATAATCATGTTGTCTCAAGAAGGCTCTCTTTAAGTCGCCTCAACCATTAATATTCCGAAGTACATCCATATTATGCCATTTTTTTGTCTATTTTGAAGTGGTTTTTAGTAAATTTGATCAATTTGATTTTTTATTAAAGTTTTGCTAGTTGGCATAGCGAGCTGATCACAAGGTAAAATCAGCAGTCATGAGATATACAACGCTGCTGGAGTATTAGAAATATTAAGTGTATGAATTACATACACTTGCACTGGCCGTAAATGGTACAGTAATCTAGAAAGCAGATATGCAAACTTTGTATGAGAACGATATCAAAAATTCTAACAAAAAAAAAGTTAAAACCATTATTAATGTATTTTATTATTTTGGTGTGAATATATGACGACATTGACTAGACAACATAATACATCATGTACTGTAAAGTGTTTTTTGTTATGTAGCTTTATGCAATTGAAAGTCTTTACAAAAGAAATCTAAAAGAAATAAAAGTGGTTGATTAGTAACCGTTTACCCATGTGTAGACCTGTTTCATGTTTCTTTAGGATATTGTTGATGTATTGTAATGTACCCCAACCCCTTCCAACATCTGACAGTCAGTGTGTTGTGATATATGAATGAATGTAACTAGCATCACTCAAGTCTAAGCCTACTACCTGCAACTGCCCATCAGGACATTCCTCTAGATTAAGGGCTCTGACATCTGCCGTTCAGAATCAGTGACAGAACAGACAAGTACAAACTTTCAGTGGGTGGCTTACTTTAGCAATGTATTCCAGATCCATGTAATTGACATTTTCCTTCAGTTTGCGAGGAGGAATGATCCATTCTCTCTTCTGTCGTACTTTCTGTTTTATTTCTGCAGAAGCTGCAGTATCTATTATCTGAACAAACACAGACACAGGTTTTTGTAATATAATTTGTTGGTCTAATATGCAGATTCTCACTTGCATTACTCACTTTATCTACTCTTTTAGACCAGAGCAAAAAGAAGTGAGCCCCTCCCTGACTATCACACATGTGTGTGGAAATGACCACTGCACCCCACACTTACACATGCAAACATACACAAAATAAGACACATGACGTATGTATATTACCAAACCACTTTAAAATATATCTTATATAAAAAATATATCTTATATAATAAGTCGTATAGTAAAACACACACAACTATAAATGACTATAACGTACACAACTATAAATGATAATGTGGACACACAGTTTTAGGCGCAAAGCGCTTCACTCACTGTTATAACGAGCCCAATAAAGAGTGAAAGACCGCAGATCTGCGTCATTCTCCGCTCCTGCTGCAGCCTCCGTTACACAGTGAACTTTGAAACGGACTGAGAGTTCAGAGGCGGGTGAAGCAATGGAGTGTGGAGGAATTCGCGCTACGTTATGGGGTGTGAAAGCTGAATTCCTTTCGGAGGACACTCCGTCTTGTTTTACGTTGGGTAACTCTGGTGCGGTGTGTACTGTGGCTGTATTGCAGGCATGCTGAAGTATCTAGATCGGGGAAGGGTCTTTCTCCTGCTGTAGTTCCTGAGCTGTGCTGCTAAAGATTTAGCTCTCTGGGCAACCAAGAAAACAGATGCTGCCATAAGACATGCTATGGGGGTGATGGCCACAGAGAGATATCTTTAGTGAGTTTGTCTGATATTGAGGAGAAGGGAATGAAATTTATTCTCGATTTTATTTTATTCTTTTAATTTTATCCTTGTCTCACCCTCAGAGTTTTTCAGCACATCTGTTCAGATGGTAGACAAGAAATCTGGAGTTGTGAGGGCGCAGCCTCAAGCATTTTTTAGAAATACATCCCACATATGTCTAGCTCCTCATCTGATTCTGAGCCTGGTGGGTCAAGATCTGAGGATTGGAGGTGTGACCAGAAGTAGAGCATACTCCTTATGCCTTAAAGAAAGCACAGAATAGTTAAACACAGCTAAGCACAGAAATGACAGAATTCTAGGCAAAGGAGATGGACAGTTTCAAATAGATAGTTTCAAATGGTTAAAAGTGACATGTTTTTGTCATTTATGGTTACCCCTAACCTATATGTGACCTCTGCATGTAACCCATCCATCACACACACACCTGGAGCAGTGGGCAGCTATCACTGCAGTGCCTGGGGAGGAATTTTTGAGGTTATGGGGAGCCTGGGGGTTATGTGCCTTGCTCAAGGACACTTCAGTTACTACCTTTGGCAATTGAACCAAACCTAATTAATTACAAGCCCAACTCCATTAATGAGAAAGCTACAACTGCCCCTTTGCTAACGTCCCTTGGATTTCTGGCCCTAGAGAATGTTTGGAGTAGCAGCCTCATTATAGAGGGTCCATCATTGTTAGACATGATGGTGGTTTCAGGTAATGTCAGCTAGGCCTTAAAAGCTACCTTTGGATGTTGGTCTCAGTGGTACAAACAGTTGCACATACTACTACACC
>JBAJNP010007162.1:0-23355 GCA_036877545.1 Yasuhikotakia modesta | reverse complement strand
CTATATAAAGTATCTATATGCCGTGTAAAGTATCTATATACCGTATAAAGTATCTATATACCGTATAAAGTATCTATATACCGTGTAAAGTATCTATATACCGTGTAAAGTATCTATATGCTGTGTAAAGTATCTATATGCTGTGTAAAGTATCTATATGCTGTGTAAAGTATCTATATGCCGTGTAAAGTATCTATATACCGTGTAAAGTATCTATATACCGTGTAAAGTATCTATATACTATATAAAGTATCTATATGCTGTGTAAAGTATCTATGATGATGTTTGGACTCTTTTATGCACTGAACTTAAATCCTGAGGGACTCAAATATACCTTTGAGGCCTTTTAAAAAATAACGATGGACACAGAGACTTAGCAGATGAGCCTAACATTTTTGTACATTTGTTTCCTTTGACCAGCTACAATGTTCTGCTGGTGGGACATTTCTATGAATATGTTGGACTGTATAAAGCCTTTCATACAAAGCATGCTGATGTTTATTAAACCGATTTGTTTACCCAAAAATGAAAATTCTTACCTTGTTTACTCCTCCTTAAGCTATTCAAGCATTTAACTTGAATTAAATTTGGTTCAATTTGAGACATTTCATGACAATTATGAGAGAAGTTTCATTTTTGGGTAAACTATTCCATGAAGGTGAAAAGACTTTTTTTTTCTTTTTCTACCACTGTTTTATTAAGTGTTTGGTTTTACACTGCCCATTCTAGCAGTTTTTGGGCCAAACTTTTTACTTCAGAAGAAGTTAGCATTTTTGACATTTGAATTATAAAGGTCAGTTCTAAGTGAATGTTGGAAAGGTTACATGTTTCTTTATGAAACAATAACATTCATATGGCGTTCATTATGTCTATACTAAAAACTGTTATACAGTGTGTTTTTATAATAATACTATAAACATTTTAGAAATGGTTTGACAAAATGGTCAAGTTTATGATGTTTACATTATTAGGCAGTGTGTATTTGTATGAGGATACAAAAAGTAAAAGAGTTTTTATGACAAAATAAATTGTAAAAAGTTTGATGCTTGAATTCATTTATCTTAGCTGATAAATTAAACATTCATTCAGAAAAGAAATTTATTACATTATTTTAACTTGTGTTTGGTTGGATATTTGGTTAGATGTAAAGTAAAAGTTAATACAAAGAGAAAACATTGTTCCTGTTTTTTCAGTATATGATAGAATCTCACAGTTTTGTAATGTTTTATACATTTAGTAAATTATTGTTATGACAGATCACTGATTTTACAGTAAGATTCTGAATAGTTTTTTTATTGTAAAAATACTATCAGGGCAATTTTGTTGCTGTTTGTGGCATGATTCTTATGCTTAATTTATGTGTATTCATCTCTGACCTGTGCAATTTTTTTGTGAATTTTTCAAGCTCTTCTTGAGTTCGCTGTAGTTTGTGTGTTGTGTAGGTCAGTTGTTTGAGAAGATCAACCCTCTGTTCCTGTGGAGAACTGTACACACAGACAGAGACTGTCAGTAAAACACCTGCCTGAACTAATCCATTAAAGGACTGTGTGGTTTAATAACCATTTACATGACATTTACAATGAAAACATTTTGCTTATTGAAAACATGTTTGCTTAATGTTTCATATTGTAAGCAACGAATGCAAATATTTCTCTTAATAATCGTATTTCAGCAAACTGCCAGTTATTTAAAAACTTAAACACACATGACAATGACAATTGGCCTTCCGAGGCCACACAATAATTAAATGATTACATTTTATTATTTATGAGAGCGCTGTTCCTGTTGAGACATCTTCGGTTTTACAGTCTTATGACAATGTGAAGATGGCTGGGCATAAGGAGGTGTCTTCCAAAATCAATGTAAATGTATTACCAGCTTTTACCACTGGTCTGTTTGATGCTGCCATGACCAGATACTGACCAATATAAACACATATAACTATTATGCTCTTATTTAAATACATATATATATATATGTGTGTGTGTGTGTGTGTGTTTATATATGTTTCATCTAACATCTACTCAACTGTGTACAGGAGCCTCTGCCCTGAACAGTTCTTACCTGTTGTCACAAGCATCTCCAACAGCAGCTGCCTGAAGGAAACAGACAAGCAGAAAGAAACGAAGTCATTAATGTTGGACTACTTACAAGAAACGGTATAAACTAGTGCTGCCAATCGATTCTAAAGAAATCGAATTTATAATATGGCAATTAGTAAAAGATTTTATTAAGATCAAGATTTTATAAAAATAAAACAACGTTCAAACTTTGACATTATTGCTGCAGAAGTAAATGTTTGTCTATATCGTAAACCTGTGTCTGTAATTCATTGTCAATCTGTCGGAAATGTATGGTCCAAATCCTTATATATTGATTTTAACAAACACATGCAATATTTGATTGGTCTTTAGATTTTAACTTCGTATAAACAATGTATTAACATCATGTAAATAATGCTGCCAAAAGTGAAAACCTTTCACGACCTTTCACCTACTTTTAAATTTGACGCAACGCGTTGTGACGTGTGCAGGCATGGGCCAATGAGAGCGCAGAAAGCAGCGTCATCTTACCGTCGCGTAACTGGTGACGAGCACAGAGCTGGTCGATAGTTTGGTTAAGATGCATTAGGAAAGAAACCTTATGTGCCTGAACGGACCCTCCAGAGGGTGCAGTGGTGGAGGGCAGTTAACCTGTTTGGTAAATGCGCTAGACGCAGCGTTTATGTCGGTCTGAAGCTCAGCGTTGCACATCGTCTGATTGTGTTTGTTGTTTATTGTGTTGCAGATTCATGTAGATTAACTGCAGCGTGTTTTCAAGTTGACTTTTTTAACAACCTTAAGAAATCTGTGGCTCTGCCTGTACTGAGAATTATGTACCTGCATTCACAGGCCATGAATTATTGCCTTCATTTTAATCTTTATCATTATTATATTCAGTTGATCATCGCACTCACTAAAGTAACGCGTCAGATTGGCTCCACTGTACACTATGTAGAAGGCATGCAGAGAAATAAGAAAAGAGAGATGAGCAGTAAGACGTTATATAAACTTGAATTTCTGTGAAATATTAGAGGCAGCATGTGTGTGTAATGAAATACTTTTGAACAATATGAAGTTGAGTTTGATGTATATTAGTGTAAATGGTATGATTGTGAATGTAATTGTAGGATTTATGCACATTAAATGACAGATTTAGTGTTTTAATAGCCTCAGTCTGAGCGTTCTCTTCTCTGGCTTTGCAACACAGAAACCACAACCATCATATGGAACCAGTCCATTATTCACAAACACAGAATAAACACAGACATCTCATTACACACATTGTCACTACAAACCCAGACTCATTGTGCTTTGTTTAGTGTTTTCATACTGCCCATAATAATTCGCTGTCAATCATACGATATGTTCTCTTCACACACCCATGAGAACAGGAACAGAGATTAGGATTTATTTTATGTGAGTACTCACAGATAAAGAGGTGGAGCAGTATGGGGGTCTGGGTGCCCCATCTGAGCGCTTTGAAATTGGACTTGAGCGTCTTTTTCTGTCAAGCATCCTGTGAGAAGGCTCAGCTCTTTTTCTGATGTCACTTGTAGGTGTAGATCCTATGTCGTGTTCTCTTTCTACTTCTATGTCAGTCTCTAGATATGCTGTGCATGACTTTTCCATGAATGGTAGCTCTTCTTGTTTGCTTCTCAATTTCTCACTGTTCTCCAGTATTTTGCAGCTTGGTGTACACTTGTCCCAGGAATCTTTAATGGAACTAAAGCAAGAACTAACAGCGCTGGAGTGTGGTGTGGAGACTGCAGGCGATGATGTTTGTGCACAAGAAACAGCTGCCTTCCCCTTACGGACCACTCCAAAGGCATGCAGACACTCAGGGTCCAGTACCCTGCAGGTCACTTCATCAAGAAACTGAGAAAACTTAATCTTTGCTTCAATCTTCTCCTCTAACTCTGTGGATGTTGTTGAAGCAGTGGAGCTACCCTGGCTTGAATTCAGGTTCTGTTTGGAATATCTGCAGCCCGCATCAACCAGCCCTGCTCCCTCCTCCTTGTCCAATCTCACTGTGTTCCCCTTGCAGTCATCAGAGTTTTGGTAGCCAATCTCAGAATCACTTGTCCTCTCCAGTCGACTTCCTGAGCTGGCACGTACTCTAAAAACCTCCTCGCTGTGCTGCTTGATGGAGCTGCGCAGGAGGCAGGTTGCCCCAGAGCTCCAGCTGTTGCTGTCCCAGCTGTCATCCTCACTGGAGCTGCGTTGACTGGAGCTGGAACTTCTGAGACTGGGGCTGGAACTGTGCAGATTAAGGTTGAAGCTCTTTAGTGATGAAGACGTTGGAAAGCTCATGAGGCTAGAAACTGAACCCTTTACACCTGACAAAGAACCTTGCAGATTGGAGACTGAGCCCTTCAGACTGGAAATTAAGGAAAGACTCGCTGGGCATCGTGCTGGTGGGTCTTTGTCCAAATGGCTCTGGTGTCCTGAGAACATGGGGCAGGAAGCTGATGATGAACAGGATCCACGTTCCTGCCTGCTGGATATTGTCTTTGGCTGCCTCTTTAGGGTGGAAACCAACATCCCATTGACTGCAGTTCCTTTTCCTGTTTTGGAGCAACCATTCTGCATTTTTGCTTCAGAAGTCACTCTGTTATAGAGCGTCTGTGTGGATGATGAGCTGGACTGAGCAGCATTCAACAGCTTTCACATCCTGATCCTCCCTCTCACAGTCACACTACATGCTTGAACTCCTAATGAAGAGCAGCCAAATTCTCAATGTAAATACACTTTAACAAAGCATCTTTTTGATCTGTCAGGACAAATATGTTAAAACCATGTGACAGACCTGCTTTCTCAACATGCATAATGTATTTTTTTTGCTGCTAAAATCATACAGATATTGCTCTCTATATGTGTATTGATGAGGTCTATAAACAGTAATCCTATTTAGCTTTCCAGGTCAGTTGTTCTTTAGAACAGGCTATTGATCACAGATCCAATGTGATGAACAGGATGTGGGGCAGAACTTGAGTTCCATGAATCGATTCCTAATTGCAGAATATAATGGAGTTTATGGGCATCTGTGTGTGATCAGTGCTATTTGTTGATGATTATTTATATTATCTCACTAAAGCAGACTGAAGCATTAGATGGAAGCTTCAGTTGAACCTCATTGAGCTAAACTAATTTAAGCATAGATGAAGAGAGATAAGTACAGTTTGTATTCACACTAGAGCTACATTGTGTTATTATGGGCTTAGCTTAGTGTATAAGTCTTTGGCCTCAATTTGGCCATCTGAGACAAATTTTGAAAATCCTATTAATCAATCCTATTAATCCTATTAAATCCTATTGTAAGAATTAGGATTTATAATTCTTAGAATATAATTCATAGAATAAGGGCTATGAAATTTCAAAATGTGTGTGTCCACCTTTACTCAATCAAAGACACACCTGGCCTAAATTTACACATGACAACTGAGTTGTTTAAATGAGAACAACACTTACAAGCAGCATATGAAGAGCTTGTCACAAATCTCACCTGCACACTCTAAACAACATGTAAAAAACATGTCAATCTGCTGGTAGCCAGATGACTTCCACATTTATGAGGTTAGATCATCGTAGATGATTTAAAACATGTTATATTAACAATGTGTCAAATATTTATATAACGATTATGCTTTTTTCCTACTTTTGTACCATTGTATGTTTACCCTTTTCTACAGAAGCATAATGTATTGAATGAATCTAATAAACTGAATGTTCCAATAAAACCATGAATTGTCTAAAACTTGAGAGGATTGTATATTTGTGTTATTTCAAAATGTTTTTTTTCTAGATTCATGAATTTTTTTGTTAATCAAAAAGGAAAACAAATAAAAAAAAGGCTGTTTTCTGTTTGTATGTTTGAATAAATAATTTCTGACACTTTTCTGTGCTTTAAAAAAAGTTAATTTGTGATAATTATGTGGGGCAGAACTATGGCATGGTGTTTCATTTATAATTTAAGTAGTTTATAACAGAATTTATGTGCTTTGTAAATAAATGCACAAGGGATTGCACAATTCTTTGTTTGCAAATAACATTTGTAAAGTGCAAATTTCAGTTTTTTTGGAAGACACTGAATAGTGAACTATGTACTGTACAGTATGACACATTATTGTCTCATGTGACCTCACAGATGTCATTATATCTTTTGGGGACTTAATGTCCACTGTGAAATAACAATTTTCTATATATCTTGCAGCTGGTATGTTTAGCTAAAAATAAACCAGGAAAATGTGGTCCTCCCCCTGTTGCCGTGACAACCATTGCCTGCATATGTATAAATAGTGGCTGGTATTCACCTAGGACCCAATTATTTTTCAGAGTTACAATCCATACCAGAAATGCAGTGATGTAGAGAACCAGTCAAATATTAATATATAAAAAATTTTGGAATATTTTAAGCTAAATCTTTGGATATTTATCCTTCTGCAAGAAAGAAATAATAAACATGAACTGTTTAAACATTCAAAAGAGACAAAAACAACTTACTGGTCCAGCTTTTCATGTGTGATTTATTTAGTGCCTATTGATTCCGTATATCATTTAAAATTCACTTTCAATTTATTGACCTTTGAACAGATATGGCAACAATTGTGTGTGGCCTGCTCTGGACTGATCACACAGCCGCGTGTAGTTGCAGAATACAGATGAATACAATGATCCTGTTTGAGGATTTGTCACCTTCTCTTCTGTCTGTGTATCAGCAACACAACATGTGTCTGCCTACCACAATGTCAGAGACGGTGACTGATCTGCCCTGATGTTCTCATCACCTGTAGCTCACTTTACCTTTTATTTGATTGAAATTTGTATTTCTCTTAAATATCTCAGTTTACACAAAAGTTTATTTTAATTTCTGTTTCTTTTTATTTTCTTTCACATTTTTTCCACACATGACATCAGAGTTTACTGTTCATGATATCAGAGAACCTCAAGATCGCTGCAGGACGTCTCACTTTCACTGAAAGCCTTTGTGCATGTTTCTATGGCAACGTGACATAGATGAGAAGCTGCGACAGGAGTTCTGTGCTCGTATGTTGCTGCCGAATTCTGATGCTTCTGAGAAACAAATACTAACTGTATGTCTAAAAAATGTTCTGAAGCCTCTTCACAGGAAGTCCCCTTAAGAACCAAATCAATTCACTTTTATTCCAGCAATCAAAAGATCATGCACAACCTGAGAGAGCGAGAGGTGAGTGAAAAGATGAGAGAAACATAAATCATTTCATTCTGCTTATTATAATTGTGCTGAAGGTTTAATCATAGACAATTTTACAAATTCTACAGACTGTAATAGCTGTAATACCATCTGTAAGACTATAATCTTCACCTTTGAGTGATGAAATTGTACTGTAGTTCTGTAACAGTTTAGATTTGAGGGGAGAAGACACCATTATAAAAACCAGCAGGATTCAGAATTCCACTCAAAGAAAAATATTACATTTCTATTAATCTAGTATGTACTAATATTAAAATGAATAAAACATCTACTGATCATCTCCAGTGTTTACTGTGTTCTTCGTTGTCCCTGTTTCTGCTGTAATCAATCATCACTGTGAGAAACCCTTGGGATAGACGAAACAGTGTATATTTCAGGCAATATCAAAGTACAACAAATCAACAGCTGATTCTCATCCTTATTAAGGCCACACATTTCACAGAAGCTGTTAAGCTGATAAACCACACTGCCCCCCCCCACCCCGTTGTGTGTGGGACTGACGTAGAAGGGCAGAGGAGTTCCATCGCTACAGTGCTGATGATAGGACACATGTAGGTCATTACAGAGACAAGCCATGCGCTGCCTGCGGTTTAAATAATGTGCTTGAAAATCATTTTACTGAAGCTCCAGAGAGTTAAAGACTCCTGTATAGCTCAGTTGGTAGAGCATTGCGTTAGCAGCACAAAGGTTGTGGGTTTGATTCCCAGGGAGCACGTGTACTGGTAAAAAAGTATAACTTGAATGCACTGTAAGTTGCTTTGGATAAAAGCTTTTGCCAAATGCATAAATGTAAATGTTAAAGGACACAACACATTCAATTGGGCCTTTTGGGTTTGACCTCAAACACCTTCAAAAACTGACCAAGCTAATTTTTCAAGCAACACATTGTCCTGTTTAAAAACGGCAAAATTGGCAACGGTTAGCATTTAGGGTGACCTGGATGACTTCATATTTGCTGAAATATGGAGAGTAAATAACAGCAGTACATGTGATTGCAGAAGTCAGGAGATACTAAAGACATCAGGGCATGTTTCCAACTTCTACCTGACACCAAGACTTTACTGTTAACCTTTACTGAGAGCTATAAACCTTTAATATTCTCATTTTAATAATTCAACTTATTACAAACTGTATGTGTTCTTGTTTATCTACCATTGTGGGGTCCAAATGTCTCCACAAGGATGGTAAAATTATGGTAATGTGTGTGTGTGTGTGTGTGTGTTTGCGTGCGTGTGTGTGTGTGCGTGCGTGTGTTTGCGTGCGTGTGTTTGCGTGCGCGTGTTTGTTTGCGTGTGTGTGTGTTTGCGTGCGTGTGTGTGTTTGCGTGAGTGTGTGTTTGCGTGCGCGTGTGTGTGTTTGCGTGCGCGTGTGTGTGTGTTTGCGTGCGCGTGCGTGTGTGTTTGCGTGCGTGCGTGTGTGTGTTTGCGTGCGTGTGTGTGTGCGTGTGTGTTTGCGTGCGTGTGTGTGTGTGTGTGTGATGGGTGGAGTTCACCTCGGTTTCTTCGGTGCCCATTGGATGAGCGCAGACTTTCTTACCTGAGTTTTTGTTGCATTGCTGCAATCTGGCAGAAACAGAACTAGCGAGCAGATGGTGTATGTCTGTGATCAGATTGTTTGACTTTGTATAATGGTGTGTATGTTAATATAAGCGCAAGATCGTGTGAAGGTTTCGACAGGATGGACGAATTTCTCCGGCTGAGATTCTCCTGCGCGCTGCTCTTCTGCACGACGGTCCTCGGTCAAGGTAAAATACAACCATATATCATCTGCGTTACTTTAAACGATTCACTGACGAACAGCACCAGAAATCTGTTGCGTTTAACTGTCTGCCAATGTAACGAATGAGAGCAGACGGTGAACTCGATATATCATCGTCCGTCTGTGTGGTTATTAATCATTATCCGTGTGTTATCCGTAAAATTATCCAGATTGTGGCGCTGGATGTCAGAACGGGGTTTGTGAGAGGAACACTGGACGGTGCAGGTGTGTGTTTTTGTAATGTTTTCTTACACGTGTGTGAGGTTGTTTCAGTCTAATGTGATACTGCATTTGCTGTTCACATGACTTCATATAAGAAGATCAGATCAAACTGATAACATTGTAACTGCAGATGTTGTGACCACAGGTGTAGAGCCGGTTGGCGAGGAGAGACGTGTGGCGAATGCGTCCCGTTATCGGGCTGCGCGCACGGATCCTGTGCGGAACCGGGACGGTGCGTCTGTGATCGCGGCTGGACGGGCGCGCGCTGTGACCGAGGTTCTTTACATTATTACTGTAGCTACGCAACAGGGATGAAATGATATAATCATATATATCTTTTCAGACAGACTTCCACATTATTCCCTTGGTAATTTTCTTTGCTGTTAGATATCAGATTCTGTCAGATATACACATGAATAAAACAAAACCAACATTATATAGAAGGAAGAGGTCCGCTTTAAAAGCGTTGGCAACATACAGTGACAATATTTGTATTTTACATTTATTACACGTATTTGTATTGTTTTCTTTTAGACATTGGTTCGTGTTCATCAAATCCCTGCCTGGCAAATTCACGCTGTGTGGAGGTGGGAGATGGATACATCTGCCTCAGTCCTGCTGGTTACACGGGCAAATACTGCCACACGAGGAACAGATCGTGTTCGGCCAAGTACAGTAACGCTGAAGCTGGTTAAAGCTTGAAAACCTCTGAAATTCCTCTCCAAACATTTCAGGGGCATATTACCAAAAAAACATTTAATAAAGTAATGATATGAAACACAATTTAACCACATAACCACACAGACTGAATGCTGTTTGTCCTTTTTTCTATTAAGAATTGTAATTGTTGTAATGATTAGCAGATCTCTGATCTGCACTTCACATCCTACTGTAACTTTTACATATGCAGAAGCAAAAGAAAAACTTGCCAAAAATGCTAGCTCACATTACACAGAATATTTCTCACATAACCTTGTAGTAATACTACAGATCTGGAACTGTGATTAAACTGATCAGTTTCATGTGAATTTAATACTAATATAACAAAGTGCAATAAATGACAAATCAAAAGTATCACAGTTTAAATGCAAGTGTTTAAAATGGCTGGTTGTGTTAAAATATTAAAGCATGTCTCATCATCCTTAGCTCTCCATGCCAGAACGGAGGGACTTGTGTGGTCAACAATGGCTTTGACAACCGTTCCTGCCTCTGTCCATCTGGATTCACTGGCTGTTTTTGTGAGGTTGATGTCTGTAATCCCAATCCATGTGAAAATGATGGTGTTTGCACTCGTCAGGATCGGTTGTTCACTTGCATCTGTCCCCCACCTTTCTCTGGCCCTGTTTGTAACATCAAACTGTGTTCTAGAAGTCAGTGCAGTAATGGGGGAACCTGTGTTAAACAAACAGACAGACGGACCGGCTGCTTTTGCCCTCCTGGATTTACCGGCTCATTTTGTAAGCTCCATATCAACAAATTCAAGGCCACCACCAGGTTTAAAGCAGGAGATCACCTCACCATACCGGCTCACACTTTCCACAAATCACCTCGACCACCGGAGCGTGAGCTTCTAAAAATCACTATGAGGGATACAGCTCATGTATCTAGTTCCCTGGCCGCACAGAGTCGAGTCATCTGCTTGGCTGTTCTGGGTCTTCTTGCCTGTCTGGTGGTACTTGTCACAACAGGCATTATATTTTTAAATCGATGTGAGGCATGGATGGCTAACGTGAAGTATAGCCAGCTGGTGCGTCAGCAGAAGGATTTCCTCCTGAGAGCTGTTGATGGTGAAGACCACATGACCTTGAACATTGTCTTACCAGATGATCCAGATGAGTAATTATAGGAAGCATTATACAAATGCATGGAACTGTGAAACATTAACATTACATTGGAAGAAATGCTATCTTTCCATTTGTTTCTGTTGTGTAACATGTCTACATTAGTGGCCTTTGTGATTTGTCTTTTTTAAAAGTACTTATTTCAATATTGAGTAGTTAAAGCGTATTTCAATATTGAGTAGTTAAAACAGCGTGTTTTGATGAGTTCTTATTAACTATTCTGGTCATATTTTGCAATAAAGATCCATACTGACATGTGAAACACACAAACAAACTATTAATGCAGCAGGCCGGTCAACTCTGTTAATATTACAACTCCATGAGGTTTAATGAAACGTACCAGAAATTTCTCATGCTGCCTTTTTGGTGGTAATTAGTATGATTTGGTTTTTGTTTAACTGATCTAATAATTGGAAAAAATTTTTGTCTCACGGAAACTTAAAATGTCTTTTTGTTAATTTTTAATTGTGTTGTTTTAAGCTTGTTGCTGTTAGTCAGTCACTCCCACACTAAGGGGTCACGTATGAACCCTTCATGTCATATACGCGTCTTTACGTAAAAGCGTCATATTTAATATTCACTGGTGACGCGTGAACCCTTCGCGTCACACGCGCGTCTTTACGTAAAAGCGTCATATTTAATATTCACTGGTGACGCGTGAACCCTTCGCGTCACACGCGCGTCTTTACGTAAAAGCGTCATATTTAATATTTACTGGTGACGCGACATATTTGAATTAAATGGTCTTGCTCGTGACGCATCTGTACATCCGCGTGTCTAGGCGACGCTCCGTGTCCGGCACGCGGCAGCAGCGCGACAAACTCACATTAGCAGCAGCTTTAAAGCAGGTTTCCAACAGTTTCTACAAACTTGCAAACTGTTGCTAACCACAAAATGTTTGTTTTCGGAAACGCATCCCAAGGTAGGTTTAGTTTTTACGTGTATTTGTGTAGCTTTGGCTAAAGTGTGTTTATATAAACGTGTGTGGGCTCTGGTTAGTGACGCGTCTATGTGATCCGGTTGAAATAATCATATTTTGTATAGGATTATACGACGATCCGACATGAATATAATACATACATAAATGGGGAGTAAATTTGCCACGATCGGATCTCTAATTATAAATGGACTCATTGGACGAGCTGTTATTATAGTGGTTTCTTCATTGGTGTTAGACGTGAACCCTTAACACCATTAAACACATTGACCCCGTCGTTCTCTGTTGAAATGATTACGAATGAGGGCATTGGAAACGTTCATGCTCTACGTCGACGTTTTATATAGCAAAATGACCAACAAGTTCAATAAATATAATGAAAATATCCCGTTCAGAAATGAAGATGAATCTGATTCACTCGCAGTGATAATAAAATTACAGACAAAAGTATTAAAACGTACCTGACACAGTAACTTTTAAAAGGGTTTTACAGTTTTGATACATTTGACATCTAATGACACCAGTAAGATTATAATCAGGTCTTACTGGTCTAAACATAATTAGTTTGGATCACAGATTTACACACTAAACCCAACAAGAAATGATTATAAATTAGTTTCGGGTTCAGGTTTAGTTTAGTGACCTAATGCCTCTGTGATATCCAAACACACAATCAAAATTAACATCTAGTTAGTATGTGTATGTTTCTTTAATTTAATTATTAAATATAATAATTTGAATCTGAAGGCAGCTGCTTTGAAAATCTTTTATTTCAGATGTTCTGTTAATTTTTTATGTGCGTTATTGTATTTGTACATTAATATTAAACACAAGTACATTTTCTGAATTAAGCTAAAAATAATAGGAGAAGAGGCCAGGTTGGCACAATGTTTAATTTTCTTAGGACAAATATTGGGAAGGTCATATGTAATTTAAACTAGTGGATGTAGTTTGTTGGGTCAGAAATGGACCTTATGTTCCTATTTACTAACCTGCTTGTGTTTAAACATTTTGTGAGAAATTTAAAATTGAGTGTTGAATGTCAGTTAGTTTACAAATACTGTACAAAGTTACTGTACAAAATGTGGCTTTATTTTTAAGCAAGAAAGCAGCAGTCTGTAGCCTATTAGACAGAATGTTGTGAGAAAATCATATGCATATTTTATTATTGTATATGATTAACAACATTTAAATATAGAACTGACAGTATGGCTGTGCTGTAAACACTCAAATTATTTTTTGCATATGTGTACATTTAAAGCCATTGTTGTAAGTGATTGTATGTTTCAGCGTTTTGATTTTCTAAGTAAAATAGGATTCAATAAGGCCTTTTTAATGTGGTTTCATTGATTCTTTGATCATTAGAGTTCAGCTAAATGTTTGTTGTTAGGGTGGCTTAGGAAATGTTAGAGTTATTCACAATTACACAAATACTTGTTTTGAAAGTGAGGCAAGTATCTTCAGGTCAACCTCCATTAATAGTAAAACAAAATTATGTAACTATAAATTTCTTTTTGTGTTCCACATTCAATTAATGAGCACATATATAACCACATGATGTGTTGTATTTGACAAGAGAAGCTGCCTGTGGTTGAAATGAAAGATAAGGCAGTAATCTGTCTTTACACAGGGTTACAGTGATGTCTATTTAATGGATACAGTCTGATTAAATTATGGTGCTGGGGCTGCATTTCGGACCGACTGTAGCAGCACACTGTAACATGCACACTTGCGTTTCAATGACTCTTAGTTCTGTCATTTTGCAAATCATATTTTTGTCTTCATGTAACTGTGTGATGCTCGGGCTCAAAATCTTTTCTCTACTGATTAGGTTTTCAAAAGAAGCTATATATATATATATATATTTTATAACGTAAGCCATTTTAGGCAATATTTTAGCCAAAAAATTTTTTTTCCCAGTTTTCATTAGCTGCCTTACACAACACAGGTGAGGGTCATTTTTAACAAAGCAATAAAACTGGAGTTCATGACATTTGTTTAATTGCATTCATCCACAGAACAGCATCAGTATGTTCCCAGAAACACAGATTTCACCGCAGCTTACTGTGAAATATACTATACACACGTTCATTAGCTGTACATTTTTTCTAGACTCAAGTGATGACAAAAAAACTGCATAAGCAAAATGTATTCTTTAGAGCACAGTCTCTTTTGGACAATTCACTCACTTTTCCGTTGATAACCACAGGTAGGTGTATTAAACAAGACACCAAATAATGATCTTAAAATGCTTTGCTTTGACTTCTTTGCTGCAGAATATTAATGTCATCAACATTATTAAATGTTTATTATAAATATTATCCTGACATGTCATGACACTCTGATAGAAGTCCAATGCAAATTTTCAATTTTTGTACATACAAAATAATTCAGACTAAATCAAATACACACACACACACACACACACACACACTGGTTTTTATATTGCACAAACTGTATATTCCACCACCCTACATTTTTTTAAAGATCATTCTGTATCATTTATAAGCTTGTTTATTTTCTTCAAAAGACTTCAAAAATGTCACCAGAAGGTCAAAATTTACTGCATTACATTTGGTCCCCCTAATGTAGTGAATACCAGATCTCACACACTCATTTGGACTGTGAAATCACATACACAAAGTGGTTGTTGTTTAGATTGTTTAGAAGTCATGTTACACACACATTTACTTATTTAAATAGGGACATTTCATAGCCTTCTATTGTTCTTTTGTACAGCTAGTTATATAGCTGTATGGTTAGGTTATATATATACATATAACCTAACCATAAAAGGAAACTTTCTGCATTTTAACAATAAAAAAAATTTATACAAATAAGGACACCCCCAGGCCTTTGCACTTCAGTCAGTGAGAGTAAACAGAGGACTACTGTTAGAATATTGTTGTGTTTGAACTGCACTAGAAGTGGTGGATTTTGTCTAATGAAAGTCTCAATGTTTAACTCGAATATAAAGAACACATTATGGCACAGATTTAAATATTAAATAAATGTAAAGAGAGTTCAGCAAATCACACAAATTTAGTCTAAAATACCACAAACACTTACATAAAACCACAGAGATTTAACAAGAAGTTATTGAAGGTGAAAGCATTGTCCTGTTTGCTGTTCTGCTTGTCTCAAAATAAAAACTCCTTAAAAAAATGAATAAACATAGGAAGCCCTGTAAGCTGTCTATCACACTTGCTTATCACCCAGTCCAGACAGAAGTGCAAGAACAAAAGAACTTCCAAAATAAACACCAGAGAATCAGACTGATCCAGGTGCTGAGTTAGTGGCCGTTGTGTTTGAGCAAGTTGTCAGCATGTTGATGCGTCTCCAAGGCTTTTGCGGTGAATGGGTCCTGAGGCAGAGCAGATTTATGTTTGATGAACGGACAATCTTCCCTCTGATCTTTGTGCATCTACACACATAAACACACACAAGTGTCACGACAGCTGAGGATTGACTCAGTCACATCTGTACTGAACTTTTCTCCCCAAATTCTCTTTTTGAATTACATTTAATTACATCTATTGTCATAAAAGACAATAACTGAAAAATAATATTTGCATAACACTCATTTTCAAAATTGTAATGTGCATTTATTTGTAAAGGTTCTAACTTCAATTAAATGAATATATTAAAAAAATACCTGTAGATGAAGTGATTGCCTGTTTCATAACACAAACAACCCTCTGCAAGACAAATGTGTGTGCTGTGCAAAAGTAATGCTTGTTGCCACTTAAAATGTAGTGGGGTAAAGAGTACATATATTTACTCATGCAGCGTCCAAAGAGATGGTACTAAAGTAAAGTGCAGTAAAGAAGTACATTTACTCAAATACTCCCACTGCTTTCTGACGATGTCATTGCTGAGTTTCACATCAGATAACTGCATTGCAACTTGATGTTGAGTATTTTAGTTAGGGTTTTAAATCAGATGATGATAGTTAAAGCAGTAAAGTACAATGTACTTCACGCACAGGTGCTATGTTAAATAAAGGAACTTTAGCTTTGATTCTGCCTTTGCTCGTATGGAAATGTTCTGTTCAGACAGTAGTCATGTACAGGACTGTCACATGATTGTTCATCTGAATCACTGCGCATAGCTTCAGCGTGTATCAGAACTCAATTTCCCAGCTGTGTTATTTTATTAGTATAGGCAGTTAACCACCGCACAGTAAACAGGTGTGAAACTCACCTGTGGGTTTGTCTTCGCCAAATTCTCGATTTTAACCCAAGCTTCCTCTCTCTCTTTTGACTTCAGCTTCTCTCTAAAACCAAAACCACCATCAGTATTTGTATGAATAACCTCAAATCATTTCATTGTGAAAGACAGAGATGCGACAGTCAGGCTCACTTGCTCTTCTCAGCTCTAAACTGTTGTGTGCAGTCGTCAAAGAGCTTCTGATTCATCTCCATGAAGAGCTTCAGTGCATTGTAGATTAAACCATGGATGGTCCTACAAAGCAGGTTAGGAAATAATTTTATAAAGAAACATGCTCAGACACAAATCACATATTTGCTCTTGTGTGATGTTATGTCATTTGTGTCAAAGTGGCTTTTAATTTGAAGACACAACTGGAGATGGATGATTAAAACACACTGTCTCTATAGTTTGTAAAGTTTTCAGATAATGTTTCAATACAGCAGGACAGTAAATTTGAGCTCATATATTCTTATACTGTATACGCTTTTCACCAGCATCAAAAAATTCCTACAGGTTACAAGTGTCCCTGTAGCCCAGCAGGTAGAGAAGCACAAAGTCCCAGTAAGTAAATGTTTTGATTAACACCTTGATCACACTGTAAATCACTGCCAAATATAAGAGATAAAAGGAAGGTTTCTGCAGCATAACTATTGAAACAAAAAAAGACAAACTATTAAACAATTAGAAGTAAATGTTGATATAAATAAATGTTGATGTTTTACTTGTTCCAGTGACTCTTGGAGTTGCGGTACAGTGCAGGGAACATGATGGGTAAGATCCTGGCCGCATTGTCACTAATCAGACTCATGATATACTCATTGTTCCAGTAGTACAGCGCTCGCTCAGCCACCTGTCAGCAACACACACCAAAAACTCACAATCAGCAGCTTTCTCCTTACAGAATGGCCTGTGTCATTCTGCATGTCCTAAGAACACTCTGGACTTTATTCTGCTCACCTGAAAGTGAGGGCTGGAAACACACTTGGCTAACTGTCTGAACAGAGGCTCCATCACTTTCACAAACTCTGAGGGCTCAATTACATCTAGAATCTCCTCCAGTTCGTTGAGGAACATCACTTCTTTTGGGCTGTGAGTCTTGGGCCAGTACTTCAGAAGAGCCATGACCACCTGCACACACAACATCACCCTTTTACCATTACCATGTCAGACCAACAAAGTGCTCGATTATCTCACCATGGCGACTGACAGCTGTTTACATCATAAGCTCTAATGCTGTTCTTCAAAAAAAAGAGCTTGAAGTCTTACCGGTTCTGTAAGCGTACTGTCCTTCTCCAAGAACTGAACTACACAATACGCCAGCTAGAGAGAGCAGATGGGCAGACTGACAGTGTGCTCAGAGGATGCACAATATAAACAGTCCAGCAAAGATGCTAACAGAGTGTGACAGTGGATCAGGTGTGCTGTGTTATTCACCTGAGGGTGATAGACACTCAGACACTTCACTTTGTGCAATGGCAATAAAACCTTTAGCAGGAATATCTTGTGTTCTTCTTTTAATGGTAAAGCAAAGCCATTGATGATGCTGTCAGACAGAAAAAAATACAGTAGGTATATGACATGACATTTCACACCTTTCACAAGTTAAAGAATCTGATGTTTTACCTTCCCAGTATCTCTAGTAACTCAGCAATTCCATTGTGATGCTCTGTCTCATATATAAACCTTCAAGGACACAAAATGACAACAGCTTAACCATGTTTTTATAAAGCACAAATAATTAGGAATACTAAAACAATAATCTTTATTAAACTAAAGCCAGCCACACCCTGTAAAATGTTTAATAGTTGCTTCCAACTTTTTCATGTTAGACTGTACGAGCATCACAGCTAAGGGTTAGGCAGACACTACAGATTTAGTTCTAGAAACAAAACAATCCTTCAGGATTGTCATTTGACACAAACCAAACAATAATAAAACATGAAGGCAAGACTCACCTATAAAAAATGTTATTGATTTGCTTTCTAATATAAGCCCGCAACCCAAGGAACTTGCCATAAATACGGTGCAGTGTGGTTTTCAGGAAATCTCTTTCACGCGGATCTTCACTGTCAAACAGCTCCAGAAGCTGAAATTCAGTTCAGAAACAGCATTTCACACAACTCGCCTAATATTTGAACATTTATTTTTTACAATGAAAAATGACAATTACCTGCATTACAAACTTTTGGTCAATGTATTTCTTTGCAACATTTGGCTGAAAGTCTGGAGATTCTAAAAACCTCAGGAAAAACTCGTAAACCAACTGCAATTTAAAGAAAAGTTCTGTATTACAAAAGAGGTTAACTGAAACTTTTTTTTCTGAAACAGATTTATGTGGACGGTTGCTGTTTTAAAGTTTGTTTGAATCAAGGTGATGTGAAGTTCTGCCATCATTTTATAACCAGCTGCAACAACAAGCAGCAGCTTTGCTGATAGGTTCAAGGTTTGTTTTGTGCTTAGCATGGACAAGCAAATTGCTGGTTGCCCATTAGTTGGCATAATTTGTGAATTTATTACAATTTTATTTATATAGCGCTTTTTACAATGTCACATTGTTTCAAAGCAGCTTTGCATATAATACTGAGATATAGTTTTAAAAAAATGATCAGACAGTGATCATGGTATTATTGCGAATAGTAAGTGCAATTCTTATGCACAAGAATATGTGAGTGCGAGGACCTGCAGATGAGGCCACGCTGCTTCAAGAGTGGGTTCATCTTCCTCTGGGTCAAATTCTGCCCCTGTTGGGTTAGATGAGGGTGGAAGAGTCCTGAACATGTTCACAGCAAACTGAAACAAAAGACAAACACAAGCTTCAATTTTTTTAAATGAACAAGCTTCAATTTTTTGTATATGAACAACAATGAAAAAAAATTCAAAGGTAAACAAAACGTTTAAAACAGTCACATTCAGATTAAAGTGCATAATCCTTCCAAAGACCTTAATATGACTGTATACTAAACAGAAATCAGTTTACGTGTTCATTGTACTGATGTTATTCTGTGTAATTTCATATAAAATATTTTAGAAATGATGTTGTTCCCTGCAGCAGTTTTGTGTGAATGTTGGTAATGACATTTGTCTGAGTGCTTGAGATGCAGGTTCATGAGAGAAATTGAACCCCGAACTGAGGAGCACTGTGGCTCTTAACGGCTGCTATGTAACAGAGGACATGCAGATGAATAAACAATCAACTGTCAACTGCATGAACTATGATTGTCCAAAAATAGATTGGACACTCGTTCTTGTCACACCCATATCACAGTATTTCAGTCACAGTTTCCAGTCTGACACTTCAGTGTGGCAGTAAAGCAGAAGACCTCGGTAGAAGGCTCACAGCTACTGAGTTGTCACACTGACCCCAAATCAAAAAGAAACAACAGAAGCCTCATTGTGTAGGGCCAACATTCAACATCAAAGTGGAGGCTCATATAAGACTAAGGGATGCTGCAGGGGCCACGGTGTGACTTACCATGTGCACCACCTCTGGGTAAATGGGCTCTGTGATGACGTTTCGATTGTGGGTGATGTACTCTACCATCTCACTGAGAGCCGCCCGCTTCACCTCCTTCCATTTCAGGTCACTAAGGGGATCCGAGATGAAATCGAAGAGAACACAGCACTGTCGCAACTTCTGAATGAAGAGCTTCTCCTGCTCAGCCGGAGCTGCATCTACAGTAAGTCAAACACAACAGAGGTACCTGTTAGAACATTGACTATATGATTAGCTGGGTTTCTATCCCAACCTTAGAAAATATTCAATATTTGACAAAAGCTCCCCATAACCATATTACACTGTTTACCCATTATTAGCATATTAAGTTTATTTTCTCAATCTTGTGACCAAAATAAACTTAAATAACTTGGATTAAATAACAGGATTTGACACTCAAATGTGTAATTTTAGAACATTTGTGTATTTTATACAGAAATCTGTACATGATGAAGAACATAACATGATGTAGTAATGCAGGGATGAAAATCACCTTTATTAAATAAGACATATAACAAGTTTGAAATGCAGAGCAAAAACAGGGAAAGACTCGCATACATACATATTCATGTATTACCATTAGACACTGTAAACCTTCACAGGACATTTGAAAAAAAGAATTGTTTTTACTAAACATGATCTGAAAGTTTAATTTCCTACATTTAAGGTATGATGGGGTTGAAAGAAAGCGAGACAACCACCCTTGCTACCTCACTTCCTGTGACATCACTGCTAGAGTTGAGGGGGGATGGGTAAAAGGTACCAAAACCTAAAGCTTGCTTGCTTGCTTGCTTGTTTGCTTTCTCTGTCTCACACGCAGTCTCTATTGTCACAATACAAAACCTCAAAATGAACAATTCACCCACAGCTGTTCAACAAACACAGTGAATAACAAATGATATCTGATAAAATGTCACAGATGATTCCAGTATGCTTGAGATCACTCACCTCTGAAGTGCATGAGAGCCACAGGCGGGAACAGCCCGTTAGAATTCGAAGCATCCACAACCATCCTTTCTCAGACTGCCTGCATGGCAGAACGCTGCACAGCTAGAACCTAAAACCTTCCAGCAGGAGAGACGCCTCCATTTCAACACAAAAGCTGAACAGAAAATCAAAGCTGCTGCTGGAGGAATACACTGCTCAGTGATGTCAGCTGAGAGGAGAAAGAAGATTGGTCCACTAAATCCAAGAGTGGTGACATCATAAGACTGCACAGACTACTATTGGTTAGAAGGAAAAGGAGGCAGGACTAATGGCATACAAAGCCCCTGCTGCACTCATGCCCCTTCACTCTCTGATTCACACAGCCTGACACAAGGACCTTGAGACTTTTCAAAGATAGTAAAGCACATCTTAAATCTGAATATTTCCGTCAAGTTATGTAAGGATCAAACTTTACGTTTAAAAGCTGATTTCTGATTTGTCTGTTTTGCTCTGATGTAAAAATCCACTGAATGACACAAATAACATTTTAAGTTAAAGTGTTTTTATGTTTGTTTACTTCTGCACAACACAATGGCACCTACTGTAATCTTTTAATGTACGTGATACACACTTACTGTTCACTCTGTGTATTTGCTTTTGAAAGTAACCCTATAACACTGGTGTGGCTATAGCACCATGTTTAGCTACAAGAGGACACCACACAGCATACAGGTACTATCAATAATTTACAAAATGAGCTCACAATCCAAGTTCAACAAATCAATCACAAATTGCTTTTGCAATTGCTTATACATTTAAATTATCCAAAAGTGTGATGCAGCATTTTCTGTCATCTACTGTACAAACTGTGGTGTTTGTTCTCACCAGAAGATGGCCGTTTCTCAACACAGATGTATCAAAGCAAAAGGCATTTTTTGATAATTTTATAAATGTATTATGTAAACTAAACCTAAATATTACTCTTATTTCTTTCAATCTGATGTGCAATATTGCAGAGTGTTTAAAGTATGTTACACTTCACACTCATGTTGACACCAAGTGTTTTGGTGGTGAGACGCAACAAAGCAATTCAGTGTTTTTATTGCTGGCTCTTTAATAATATTGGACTAATGACATTGTTTGTGAACAGTGTGAAACACAAAGTCACTGGTGTTGTTTTGTGAACGAGCTAGAGGAGAATTTATCATTGAGATTTAGGGTCAACATTCATTAATATCTGCAGAGACTTTACATCGTGTTCATCAAGACAAGGCCACAAATCTACATAATTTCCTAGTATAAAGCCTGAACTGATAAATGGTCAAAATTAGAATAAACAAAACTCAACACAGAAGAAAACGCTTAAGTCATAACTTTATATACCCCCAGAATACCCCTAGAATATGCTATTTAACCCTCAGAAATAGCATAACCCACAGAACCCACGACATAGTGACCGTGTGTCTACTTACAGCTCAGGCATCACTTCATGCCAGATGGAGACTCGCTCTGGAGACGCCTGGCGGCGGAAGTTTCTGCAGACGTGCAGACGTGCAGACGTACAGACGTACAGACGTGCAGACGTACAGACGTACAGACGTGCAGACGTACAGACGTGCAGACGTACAGACGTGCAGACGTGCAGACCACAGGTGCCCCGTAAGACGTCCTGCGATTGGTTCATTTTACGGCCAATCAGTTTAAACTTTCTATTGGCGTTCGCGATATAAAGAAACGCAGCGCTGTATATAATATAATGTGTTTATAAATGTGAATATAATATAATATAATCTAATCGATCTGCCCCTGACACAGCTGCGCTGGATGAAGCAGAGGAACAAGATGTGATTCAAGATTCAACTTTCCATGTAAAACAATGTTTTTGTTGGGTGAGTTGTAAAGTCAGGTAAAGGGATTGTGTTTTAGTCGAACAGTTCTGGATGTGTATTAGCTGGGAAATGTTTTTTTTTGCATTTTAATGTAGTTCATGTCACATTTGATTACACATGCAGTTTTTAAAGCATAATGCAATATTTATTTGACGAATGTAGGGTATTAATTTTAATAGGCTGGCAGCTGTATTCTTGTATAAGAATATAAATTATAATTAAATGTGTGTGGCACACAAACGCAGTTCTAGGTCGTAGTCTTGTGCGCATGCGCGAGGCGTCAGATCCGGGCCTGTAAAAGGATGAACGTAAATGTCAAAGATGGCGGCGGAGGGAGGAGGGAAGGAGACGAACGAGATCAAAAGTCAGTTCAGCACCCGGGAAGGCGCGTATAAACTCCTCACACACTCCGAGTACAGTCGGCCGAACCGCGTGCCCTTTAACTCCCAGGGCTCGAACCCTGTCCGGGTCTCGTTCGTCAACCTCAACGACCAGTCCGGTAACGGCGACAGAATCTGCTTTAATGTGGGCCGGGAGCTTTACTTTTACATTTATAAAGGCGTCAGGAAGGTGAGAAGACTGCACATTTATGAACACACGTATGCAATATTCTCACACAGAAGAGTAGTGCGCATCAAAGTTGTCTGTCTGTTCTGGGTGTCTGTGCGTGTAGGGATAGCAACAGCAGCTCCGGCCCTCTAAACAGACTTACACTGACCCTAGTGTGTGTGTGTGTGTGTGTGTGTGTGTGAGAGAGTGTGTGTGTGAGAGAGTGTGTGTGTGTGTGAGAGAGTGTGTGTGTGT
>JBAJNP010007161.1:0-23357 GCA_036877545.1 Yasuhikotakia modesta | reverse complement strand
AATACAATTACACGCCAAATATTTAAAAATGCAGTTACTGAATTTTGTCTTTTTTAATTTGAGGTTAACAGTCAGATACCAAATGAAATTTATATGTTTCTGTACTCAAGCACACTTGTAGCAAATAAATTTGTAGCAAATACATTTAAATAAATGTAATGAGAGGACTGTGTTTATTCTATAATGAACTTATGAAAACTGATTATATACATACTATATATAAACACATATTATAAACTGACTCAACAGAATAAATTAACAGAACTCCTTTAAGAAATAGATTGTTTAATTTTATGGCAGTGCAATCTTTGTACCATTGTAGCCAAACAGAATGCTACAACAGTGCATTTCCATACATTTTATATCCCTCTTTCATGTCTCTCTTAGTATCATAATACTTCAATGCTGTGTCTATAATGTAGCCTGTTACAAATAATGTTTTTCTTTTGTATACTTGAGTATATTTCACAGGACTTTGTAACTGAGCCTGTGATAATACTAGGGGTAAATTTAGGACACTCGTCATAATCACCTAAAATTAACTTTAAGAAATAGTGCATGTAAAGCAATAGCACATATGAAGAATATTTGCAAATCTGATTAAAACTTCAAACATGCAAAGCAGAACAAAATATGCTGCTGTTTGTGAATGTGGACAATTAGAGAACCCACCACCAGAACAGCATTACTGAAAGCAGCAATCCAACCAGGGAGTTCCTGGCCACTGACAACGAAGCCGTGTTACACAAGTTTGCAGTACAGCAGGAGAACTTAAACTCTGGAAAATTAGGAAACAGTTGGCGGAGCTTCATAATAGTGCAATCATCATACTTAAGGCATTGCTTGTATTTGACACCTGAAAGAAAAGGAAGAGAAAAAATAAACAGGAGGATTTAGTCAAATAAAATACAATTATAATCTACAAGCAATTGTATTCATTATATAGAGTAAACTATAGCATGTAATATACAAACTACATTGTATATTACATTGTATTACTTTTACATTGTTATAACTATTCTATTCTAGTAAATGTAAAAAGTTTAACATACTTCCGGCAGTAAGTGACAGGCAGGAATCTTCACTGGTGCAAACCTGAGTTTTATCACAGTTGACTCCTTTGTCACATGTATAGCACTGAAGTGCAGAAGCTTTAGAGAGAACACAGAAAGATATAAAAATAGACTACAAGAGTTTCATTAATAATACAGAGAGAACTTTACTGTCCGTTTCATTTTCATGTAAACACGCGTATGGAAACATCAGATAAAATGTATAATATTCATGTTAGGCAATTACATTCTTTACATTAAATTCTTGTTAAATAGTAAAGAGTGGAAATTGAACGTGCGTCTGTACATGCGAAGCGCCACACCACACATCTCTATCGTACATACCAAGCCCAAGAAGAGCCGCACCAAACACCAATATAATCAGGGTTTTCATGTCGTTCAGCCACTAATCCTGAGAGCAAGACGTGCAGGTACATGATATTATACTTTTGTTTAACATAGAAGTAACTGATAAGTGTTTTCTAAGACAACATGATACTTGTTAACATAAAGCTGGGTTGTTTTCTAAGGGGCCATCATTCTCTAACAAACGACTAAATAAACTGCGTCATTTGTTTTGCATGGCGCCGTCAAACTCAGCAGTTTATTAATAGGAAGATACTACACATCGAAATCTGAAATGAACGCTTGACCTTTAGTTTAGGTGCAAGTCTGCGACCCACTGAAACCTACACTGTCGTTCTGTACAACGTAAGCTCAAGGGTGACAAGAGACTATGGTATTATATGTCAAATAACTAAAATAGTCTTTTAAATAGTTATTAAATATATCTTACCCACGATTCGTCTGTCACAAAGTCGTTATCTATCTATGAGCTTTTTCCCAACTTCTGGAATTTCCGGTAAGACACTCCCTCGTCCCACATGAGGGTGAGCAGGTGGTAAATAGCTGGAGTTAAATTTCGGCATTTTATTTCACCCAATATAATAAATCCAGCAGATGTCGCTGTTGTTTTGTTGATGTGTGTGTCTTGTGTCTAATGTGGACCCTACTGGTTGTGTTGGGAAATACCATCGGCCAGATCCACCCATTGACTTTGAAACTTCCGAAATAAGCATTAATATTTTTAATTGATTTATTTATTAATTTGGATTAACAGTACACGAAAACAATAGTCTTTATACCACTACATGTTAATAAGGAAACATGAGATGCTTGGGGAATCAGCACATAAATATATAAACACAATTCTCAAACTCTCAGTTTGCATAAAACTGCATGTTCTTTAATTGGTCACCATGGTAAGTTTTGCTGGCTGTAGCGATAACAAGAAGCTGATCGGTAGACTCAGAAGAGTACATCTATATATTGCAAGTTTTTCTAAAGATTTAAGTTTGTGAGACATAAACAGAGAAAAATGCAGAGGAGAAACATTTGTGAAAAGTGCAGTGGTATGGCAAGAGTTGAAAAACGCTTGCGTAAGAATCCTCCATACCAAAAATACCACTCAGTTTTTCCAATATTTTGTGTAACACTGGGGATTAGCCTTGGAAAAACTCACGTAATAAGAACCACATTTTAACACAATCGGTTATGACCAGACAGTTTCCCTTTCACTATTAAGTGCAAAAAAAACAATGTTTACAAGCCTTAGCAGTCTGCGCACACACAGTATAAGCATGCAGTTGAGGTTTAAGCTGTAAAGTCTTCCTTGACCACTTTACTCAGGAGACAGAAGATCTGCATTCTCACTGCATGATACCACTAGCAGCCTTATGAGGAACAATGCAGAAGCACTTTGACCGTTTAGAGAAGACACCACCAGAAGAGAGCTAGCGAGAGCAGAATTCCCATCACAGAGTGGCTGGCCAGTGACACAGAGGCCGCGTTACACAGGTCAGAAGTACAGCAGGAGAACTTGAAGCTGGAAAGTTTGGGAAATTTCTGGGCGATCGTAGAGTAATCACATTCGGAGTATTTTATACACTGCCTGAATGTATCGCCACCTAGAGGAGGACGAAGGCACATACGCTTGTCAAAATGTCGTTTTATAAAGTAAAAATACTATTTGTTGTGTATTTTGTTGTTGGGGCACCTCTCTCATAAACTGACACGCAGGCATCATCATAGTAGCAGTCTCGAATCTTAGAGCAGGTTCCTGTGTAGTCCTTACAACTGTAACATTTAATGGCAGAGCCTTGAGAGGACAACAGAGAAAATATAAAAATGACAAAAGGAAATCTTCTGCATTCACATTTCCAAACAGGATCAGTGGCAATTGATGAAACTGAATACATACCAAGCCCCACCAGAGCCAGACTGAACACCACACACACTCCAATAGAAGTTTTCATAATGCCTTCAGTTTGACAGTCTAATCCTGACTGAGAATAAAAGAGAAAAGAAAATAATGTTTTTCATTAGAGTGTGACTGCCATTGTGCTTTTATCCTAAAATATGATACGGATGGTCTTAAACAGATATTCAGAATATCATTAGCTCGTATGATAATTGAA
The DNA here is from genome assembly GCA_036877545.1 of Yasuhikotakia modesta. Lineage (NCBI taxonomy): Eukaryota > Metazoa > Chordata > Actinopteri > Cypriniformes > Botiidae > Yasuhikotakia > Yasuhikotakia modesta. The sequence goes on along the minus strand of JBAJNP010007161.1, from coordinate 19,828 downwards.
ACTGAGGAGCCTTATTTTATTGTCTTATGAATTGTAATTGTTATTTATTACAATACATCTAATTTCTGCAATTACTCTCATCTAGTGAGTGTTTTAAATATTAATTCATATATAAATAAACTTAAAATTAACAAGTCTTTGTAGACACTACAGCACTGCATAAAAATGACATAGGCAAGCTGTTACAATCTTTATTCTAATTCCAATTTAAAACTACATTTGAAGAAATGGAAACAGTTCAAAACAAAACAATATATATTAAAAATTAAAACAGAGCAATAAACCAGTTGATTTGGCAAACAAATTTAATTAATGAATTTAATAAAATTACCGATAAAAAGTGTTTGCAATTATATGAAGGGAAATACAGTTTGTCTGATGACAATTTGCTCCCAACCTTAATTTTTTTAATAATCAATGTTTTAAAAGTACAGTTCAAACTTCAATTTAAAAATAAAATTACTTTTATAATATAGTTTATCCTAAGAATTGATTGTCAGAGTTATGTAACACTTTTGTAGTTATGCTAACTATCTACTAAACATTTTCTTTTATATAACACGATTTTAAAAACCTTAATTATAGCAAGTCATAGAAATATATAACATTTATATATAAATATATAAGGCAAGATGACTTTACAAGATAATAATGTACAAGATGAAAAGAGAAGATTAGTCACACATTACATCTTTGACTGTCAAACAATACTGTTTAATATTGAATTGTTGTGTTAAAGTTATACAATTACAATATAAAATGACATGGCTCACAAGCAAAGCATCTACACTACTTAACAGAAAACATTTTCCAGAGTATTAATAAATATTGTCATTAAAATTTGTATGCCATTATTTTACCCCTCTGTAGTCTTACCCTGAAGTATAGGAACCCAACTGCACACAAATCCAAACCACTCTGAAAACTGAAGGGCTTGACTCCACTCGTTCTTTTCTAAACACGCCCACAATGCTCTTCAATAAATCCTTTGTATCTTGTTTCGTTGTCTTACATTAATTATTGGACCGATCATTTAACCCTCTATCCCAATAAAGAAATGAAACCCATCTTTCATTATTTTACTGCTGTTATAATTTATGACCAAGTTCTCAATATTATGTCCTCAAATGTTCTCAATATTATTATAACTATATGACAACTAGATATTTAGTTTAATGCAGGGACATCAGTGCTCCCTGATGTCCCTTGTATTTCTGTGTAATTTCTGGACACAAGGTCAGACATGATGAAATCTAAGCATACAGGACAATAGAACAAACACAAACGTTTGTGAAATAAGAAAAAGGAAGAAACTAGCGATAGATTTGAAATGACCTTTCACGTGAATGTTTTGATGTTTGTCTTGAGAAGTTAAGGAAACTATTTGTGAAAGTACTTAAGTCATATGTTTAACCTTGGAAATGTTGCATTGAAATGTATAAATGTGTCATGAGGATTACTTGGCAAGTCTTTGATAGATCCTCAGAAACAGATGATTTGTGGGTTCTGTTCCATATAAAACTTAAAAAGAAACAGTATGAGGTAGATTCAGGCCAAAAAAAACAACCCCACAACAAAGAAACATCAGTCAGACTACAAAAAGGCCTTTTCAACATGTTGTCATGACAACTGACACTAACAGGTTGGGTTAGGGTTAGAGTTTGGGTCAGAATGAAATGACTCCCCGTTTTGTCTTGATAAGACAGTAAGTGTTTGTTTCAAACAGATTTTTTTCAAAGCATGAGATAATAGCATTATGGCTAATTATTCAGACAAGATCAATGGTCTCTTTGTGTTTATATAGTAGAAAACATTCTGATCTCAGATACAAAGTAAACAAAAAATATTAAATGAATTAATACATCACCTTTTTATTTACTCCAAATAAAAAACTCACATATACAAAATAAAACACATGGCGTTATTACCCAATCAGAAACAACTAAGCAGAGTAAAACATCAAAGCAAACTGCTGAAAAAGTTTACTGCACTCCATTATTTTACAAAGATGAGTACAACACAATTGCCATCATTAATATATAAACCAAAATTTTACATCTAGGAAAGAAAAAGTAAAAACAAAAAAGCAGATAAATGATCTGTGATCTCTCTGATCTTCCTTTTTCCTGATCCTTAACTCCCAACAATCCTGTTTTACATGATTTTAAAGATAAAAACGTCATTATAATGGCATGAACTGTTTTCAACAGTCTGTTTAACCTCCAAACCCTAACAAAGATACAAGAAAGGCAGACAAGGAGGTCTGTCTGAATTTAAGTTCACAACAGGGTATCTGCAAAGCTAACCAGCATGTAGCAAGTAACTGATAAAAGTTAAATGATAACTTGTTGATGTCCAGATAAGTTGATGATGCATGAACTGGCTGGATTGGGTATATGTGCTTTTAACTCGATGCAAAAACACTCATGCACACTTCACACTCAGCCAAATCAATAGGATCAATTTATTATGCAAATCAAAATAACAATGTTATAACTATTCTCTCTCAACATTCAAGTCTCTCTTTTTCTCACTACGACTATGCGTTTTTTTTACAAAAGGACAGCACTTGCGCTTAAAGATTACTACAATTGTGTGGTCTTCAATAAGTGGCAGGTCATTGTGAGGCCAGTAGAGCCAGTCTCTCACACATACAATAAACTCTATTGCTTTCACTCAACCACAAACGCGCAGACTCAAACATATATACAATGATCTTACACATTCACTGGCACACATACGCACATAGCACTACACATGCCCTCACAAACTGGAGACAAAGCCCAAGAGGTGACAGGCACAAAGGCGCTGTACAATAGACAATGGATTCCTAGAAGCTCTGTTTGTCCTCTTGTGCTCCCGTTTGGGCGAGCGTGCTTGTGTGCACGTCGCTGACCAGGCCTTAGCCTGTAAAAGTGCATCAGACATGTCGAGGGCAACGCCCACCTGGGTCAGCCATGTTCATTCCACGCATGTCTCCATCCTCATAGTCGTCTGTGTCTGATGAATTTTCATCATTGTATGGAGCAGACACTTCACTGACTGAGCACTAATTGGAGTGAAATAAAGAACGGGGAACTATTATTTGTAAGGAATACCCAACAAGTGTATTTCCACACACTTTAGCATCCTGGATGTGACAACAGCAGTTTATTTATGGATCTAACAGAAAGATAAGAATGACTTACCGACCGCACCACTGATTCACGGAATGGTGGACACACCATGTGGAATCGTGGGATTGCAACATCAAATACTTCCTCTTTATTTTTGAGCCGGTGGAATGTGTAGTAGCCTTCCATGTACTCAGAGGTTGTAGAAAACGTGGTGCAGCTTGCATACTCGTGAACTTTGCCTGGCGTCATCACTGGAAACTCGCCTGCATGTACATTACACACAAAACAGCACCAGTGTTAACAGATGCAGGACATTTTTAAACAATGCGTTGTGTGTTTTAACACTGATATATACAGCCTGAAAGATCCTGACTTCCTGGTTTCAGATTCTCAGAACACAGAATGAATCCTCACCTTGAGAGCTCAGAGGAACCAGAGGAAAGTTGAAGCTCACTTAACAGGGATTAGTCTTACCTACAACACCAGGGCCACGGACCTCTTCCACATTTCCATTTGCATTTGTGATCTTCCAGTATCGACTGTCTAGCTGGCATGCATTCTCTGGCAGGGTCGATTTAGCCATCTCAATCCTGATGCATATGACACAGGTCAGAGGTTGAACGTTTAACACATTGTATGAGCTCATTTTAAACTTCAGCTTAGATCTTTTCAGTATAAATGTTTGCTTTAAGCTAATTCTGCTATGCTTTTTGGTACAATTACAAATAATTTCAAATATAATGTTGATCACATGTTGATCTGTGCAGGCTGTGTGAACCAAACACTGAAGCAGAGTTCAATTCCAGCTAAAACAGCCTGTATTAGATTACTGTTGTCTATGTGTAGTACCTGATCCTATAGGTGAAGAAAAAGTGTGGTGGATGGACTGAACTGAGCTCTGGCAGGAAGGAGGTAGAGACGGATACTGTGATGTCACCAGTGGTTGCCACACAACGCCTGTCATGTACGTATCTAAACAAACACAAAGAGAGGTAAAGGTGGCACTTAGTTCACAATTCATTTTTTTCTCTGTAATGTCAGTTGGATATAAATGAATAGTTCATTTAAAAACTAAAATCATCAAATTTTTTATTGCATAGTTTTGACGGGTCACCACAGATCACCTGAAGATCTGGTCACGAATGATGGGGTATTCTCCTGTTACCACATTATCAACATAAGAGGTAAACCACTCAGTAAAGTTTGAGCCTGAAAGACAAACAGAGAAAGAAAACGGTTAGAATAATTGACACTGCTGCATGGAACTGAAATGCATTTAATGCAGCAGCATTTTGTACCTGTAATGAACATGTCAATAGCAGAGGGATCTTGTGCCAGCTGATCCTGTGAAGTAAAAACATACAGCAGCATAAGCAGGAGGGCCTGGGATACACAGGAAGACAAGAGCACCTCTCACTGGTTAAACTGCAACAACGCATGAAACATCTCACTGTATTCCGGACCAGCCCACATGCATATCTGTCTGTTCTGAAATGCATTAGCTCTAATCAATCAAAACACAATTTGACCCACTTTGAGAAAAGTTTAAACAGAGCTGGTTTGAGTTAATGCTGTAGCTATCTGGAACATTTCCCATATGGCCTCATGCTATCACATAACACCTGAAGCTTTCATAAACACAATGACAACTTATCAATGTTGTTCAATCCCAAATCAGCCCAATATGTGTTTGTTATTGAATGTTACAGTTGAGTGGTGATCTAACCGGGCACTGATAGAAGATCTCACTGTGTGTTCGTCCCTCTGTGCTCTCCAGTGCCATATACTGGCTGAGACCAGTATGGAAACAAAAAGTGAGGGGAAGACACTGTCTCATGCCCTTCCTCTGCTGAAATCCTCCTGCTGCTGTCTCAATATCCAACAGGTCCTCTGAGCGATAGTGATTGGACAAAGCCATGCTGCCCATCAACCTGTACAGAACAGAAGTGGTGCATAGTGGCTTTTATATCACATTTAAGGAAGCATGTCTACTTACTTAGATAAATGTTTTTCCAATAATGTATGTAACAAACAAAAGTATACACTTTGTGTAAATGTTTAGATCATGGTTTAAGGTTTATAATCAAATCAAAACAGACAATGCAAGGAACCCTATTTACATGAGATTTACTATCTTAACATGAACACGTTTTTCCGGTCTTGGCTGTTTTGCTACACCAAAAGCCATGCACACACTCAATAAGCTGACAGAATACAGACAAGAGCTTTTGTATGCAAAGTGTCAATCAGGTTGTTCCTGAAAATGTTTAGATTTTATTTACATGTCAAACATATGCACCAAATATAATGAAATGTGTAGTATAAGAGACAGACGTCTTACCCAGGAACCACTAGTTTCTGTCCATTATGTATCCTATAGGAGCAACGGTAGTCATTAGGGAGTTTGCAGCCAATCCGAGCCTCAATGATGTCCAGTTCGTCCTCCCTCACTCCCTCTACTCAGGAAAAGAAAACGCTCATTTAAAGATATAATCCACACATCTCAATTGCAACAACATTAGCGAATTTTACAATAGCTTCTCATAGATTTCCAAATTTGCATTGATGTGTGATTGTGATGACATACCTTTGAGTGAAGCTATCATTCGAGGACATTTCTGATTTAGGTAGTTCTTCAGGTCATCCCAGGTTTTTTTCAGGGTGCTGTAATAGTCAATGTAACGGCCCAAATCAGTGTAATACTCCCGAAACAGCTCCTTCCAGCTCAGGCCCCTCTGGGCTTTATCTGTCCTGAAAACACAAAGAGGCAATTGCCATTTACTAACAATATTTACGTCAACACATTTTGACATTCCAACAGATGTTTGAGCTCAGATATGCCACAAATGACATCAAAGGTAACTTACTCTGTAAGAAGCCAGTGCTTTTGACAGTGCCTTTTCCATAGAGGGTTATGACCTGTCAGCGCATTGAGGCGACGATTCACAAAACTGCAGCTGGTAAAAAGGAATAAACACATGACAAAATATTAACATCATGCAGACCATTGCCCCGTTTATTACTGTCAATTTACATCAGGTCATGCACTTTTATCTCCAAACATAAAGGAAATAGTGTAACAAAGTATTAGATCCGTGATTTATCATAGTGGTGTCATAAGAACATTTTTTCCCGTAGATTTCCTATACGTCTATCAAAGTCGATCAGCTCTTGCCTAAGTAACAAGCTAACTTGTTAGCACTACCAGCTAACTGTGCAGCGGATTTTTCACACGCACATTCACGCAACAAACATCACTGGAGTTTGTTTTTAATTTCGCGGACTGACAGAATAGTTTATCCAAAAATGTTTACCTGCTCAGATCTCTGAAATCCAGAAATGACAGCACCAGCAGTAATGGATCAGACGGTAAATCGTCCAGACTCAGTATTATGGCCGTTGCCATCTTGGTACCCAATTCAGAGCCCAAACCCCGCCCCCTTCAATACGATGACAAGGGGCGTGTCAGCACGCTGCTCTGTTATCAAATAGTTCGCACATGTTGTGAAACTAAACGAACGAATAGGTAGTAAACAACTTCGGAATAGTTCCTAGATTAATCGCACAAATCTTTAACTGCACAAAAGGACACATAAGAAAAATGAAATTTTAAGTTTTTTAAAAAAATAATAAATCTTTTATTTATAACAACTAATCAGTTAAAAGGAAATGATATTTTTAAAATAATATTTTTATATTTATTGCATTGTATGAATAAAACGCCGAAGCTTATTTTAAGGACGTTTCGTTACTGTTTGGGTTGATTTGCTATGAGGTGTTTGTCGTTTGATCACCTCAAGATGGCATCACAGATCCATCGCCTGCGTTCTCAAGGTCACAGCAATTAAAAATCATAGTAACTATAGGCTCCATCTTTTCAAACATAAGGCATCAGCCTAAAACAAGACCTAGTGGACCTAATAGTATTGCATTGAAAATAAAATGTCCTGTTTATTATCATCTGTAAAATTGTTAGTCCAAGATGGACACTACTGCTGTTTTTCTGTAGGTATTTGTCCTTGAGAAAAACACACTAAAACAGACTTAATATGAAGAAGGTCCTAAATTCTAAATAGAGTTAAGAGTTAAACAAACAAAAGTTTGAATATAAATGTAAAATGTATGTAGAATGTGATATATCTAAAAACAATTTCAGTATGCACACAAAAAGAGCATGACCAAAATAGCTTAGCTTAGTTAATCCCTTTACTGGCACTATCTCATAACTATAACATATATACAATCAGCAAATATTTGTATAAAATATATAATTTATTTATTGCCATATTTACCTTAATATATTTACCTTATTGGCCTAAATAAAAAAACATTTAAATATTAAATACTATTTCTCTACTAAATGCTCTGGTTCACATGTCAGTGGGCATAAAATTAAACACACACAAATGAAACACTCTATGCCCTTCTCCATGTTTTATGTTTCAAGAATTTCTGTATAGTGCAAATCCAGTGTGTGAAGGTGAGTTCATGCTGCTCTGACGTTAAAGCTGACGTAGAGCTACTTTGGTGATGGTGGTGATGCTGGGGAAGAGGGGGCTGCAATGAGAGGCTTATGCTTAATAAGGAAGGCTTGCCAGGCATTTAAACTCCTCCTCTTCCATTACCTCACTTCTGTCTATGTCTTTCTTTCCCTCTCTCTCCCTTGCTGTCTGTTTCCCTTGTTCTGCTTGGCTGAGGTGGTTTGAGACAGTACATTACACACACATGCTGGGGCACATGTGCCACTCTAAATCTTTCTCTCTAGACCAGCGTCTCCTATCTCCTTCTCCAGTCTCACAATGGAAGCAAATCAGTGAAGAGTGGATTGTTTATACTGTTTTCTCCTGCTTTCTCCTCTACACTTCATTCTGTGTGTTTGGGTGTCTGTTTCTGGCTGGCAACTCTCATGTCTGCGACAGTGCTGTTAGGGGCAACACTAGGAACTGTGTCTGGAGTGTTGACACTTTGTGGTCTCTCACTGCTTTGTAAGAGCTGTAAGAAGGGAAGACTTGAGAGGGGGGATGACACTGACCCAGAGAAAGCCAAACCAAGCATCCTGCACACTCTCACACAGGTAAGAGTCAAACGTGTCACACACACACACACACACACACACACACACACACACACACATCAAGACCAGCATTCAACAGACCTTTAAATACAAACATATGCAAGTACACTTATATGAGCTACAACTGTACATATAAAAAAAACTAAAACACCAACAAGGTGACAAACAAGAACACACAAACCATGTGAAATGTGCCCTGAGCAAAAGGATGGATGCTTACATAAAACAGGTTAACTCAAGCTGAGGCACAAACATAATTTTTTTGCTTAAAAATTTAAGAAAAGCCTTTTGTTGCAGCATATTTATAATCTGTCTGTTTTAATCTTCATCTTACTAAATAGTGATTGAAAAGAAAACAGATTTCTGTTTCATACATTATGGGGGAAATGCCTCCTATCTCAGTTTGCATCTCTTGATGAAATGCTGATATCAAACCTTCACAGCCTTCAGATCAGTTTCCTCTCACAGAACTGTTAGTGTCAAAAACGTACCCCAGTAACAAGCAGTTTCTGCCAAATGCAACCACACAAGAGAAAGTGAGGGACAAGTCAGTTATTATTAGAATGTTATCCAAAGTTCTTCTATCACAGATAATTAGTTAGTAGAAACAATTTGTACTGAAATGTAACAACACAGACACAGACCCACTGATGTACTGCACACACATACTCACACACGTCTGTGCCATGTCTTTTTGCATCTTCTAAGCTTTCCCTGAACCATTCCAGAGTCACGACTCACATAACCACACACACACACACAGTTTGTGTGTAGTCATACATACTCACATGCAGTCTGTACAAGCTAGTTTATTATTGTGCAGAAAGAACAATGAGTAGATTATTAATAAATAAACTAGACCACACAGGCCTCACATCAGAATGTTGCAATGTCTTAATTTACTGCATTTAAATTACTTACTCTGATCTAACATCCCATTGTCTTTCTCTTTAAAAAGAGTAATTAGAATATTAAATGATTAGAGTATAATCTATGTTCTTTAGAGATATAAGCAATTTAATTAAATGCTAAATCCCACAGCAGCAGATCTGTGCAGTAAATGATAATAGCAAATTTGCTGCTACTGTCTAACACAACATCACAATTAAATCAATATCTCTAAAAGATAAGGATAGAGCTGAGTGCTCTGTCTGTGTTGAAGACCAGATGTAATGTTAAGGTCAGACGTATATCTGTAAAGTAAATGTAAAATAGACGAGCACTGTCTCATTGCACCAGTATTAATTATTCATGAAGAGAAAGGCAGAAAATATAAGAATATTCTCTCCTACTCCAGCATGCTAACAGCCCAACTAGGAAAACTGAGTGCTCTGCTGTTAATTTTTTCATTTATTTTTTCATGTCAGATGCTTCACATCAACACCCCCCAAAATCGAAATCTCAGCTAGCAAAAAAAACCTGTAGCTGAACGTCATTCGCTGTCGTTCAATCTCATCTGTAGTTCAATCAATATTTATCTGTTCATAGTTCATAGTTATCATTTGGTAGTAAAGGCTGATTACACTAATATTCTGTCCTTCTACATACATCAGCCCTTCTGACTCACACAATGTTTGGGTTATTTTAATGGTCAAACTGTTTTTATTTGATATGTTCTGCGATTAGGATCAATGGTTTAACATTATGTTTTGTAGTGTTTATTCTACACATTCCAACATCATCCAAAACATCAGAGTTGGCTGAATACCTGATTTATTATGTGCACGTTTTAGTTTAGTGTGCAGAAGTTAACTGAACCCATTCAGCCTCAAGCATCATTGAAGCTCCCTAAAATATGGCCCAAACCCTCAATCCCTTCTCAAGAGGTAATAAACTACAAAAAACATGAAGATGCCGGTGACACATCTGCTGCTGAGCTCAACACCTGTAACCAGGCAACAGAATGCGAGGTCTTCTCCCTCCCGCGGCAAGGTAAGGAAACAATAGCTAAAATCAAATGGAATATTTTAACAATAGGAAAGGCTCTGAGGTGTGACCAGTTTCTGATGTTTATGTCACTGCATTGCAGTCAGTGGAAGAGGTCATATTATTTTACTTAAACAGTAAGTTAAATATATTTCAATGTAATTTATAAGTGAAGTGTGTTTAATACAGTAATTCATTTATGAAAATTAATTTAAATCTACATTTAGAAATATGTGAAAACAATGTCTTATCACCCCTAATAGATTAGATATAAATTGAAGTTCTGGAATTATAATCCATGATAAAAACAGACAACATTGGCATGTGTACATTGATTCACTCACAGCACACTGTTTCTGTAACAACAAGTAAAGGTTACTTAGATTGTATCTGTATTAATGAATAGCCAAGGCCCAGTCTGAATTGGACTAAACTTCCACCCACAGATAAAGCAAGTTTGCTTTCATTTTACATTCACATTTACAAGAAGGAAAATGCTCAAATACATTTATTCAGTATTTTTGTCCTTTAAATCAGCTTCTGCAGATGAGACACCCTGCACTTCTGAGCAAACCTGTGCCATGACGTCAAGTAGCTCCATCCTATATCCCAAATTGCACTTTTCCATCAGTCTGCACAAAGAGAACAGAGAACTACGCATCAGTATTGTTGAGGGTAACACTTTCCTTTTACCATACAGTATATTCTGTTTATATTTTATAAAACAATTCCATAGGATGACGGCTGTGAGTAACAAGTTATAATTTGCTCATTTGTGTTGCAAAGTATAATCAACAAACACCTGCATTCTAAAGTGTTGTAACTGGTGTAATGTTGTAAATATGCTGGTGAAAGTCAAATTCATTTATATGCTTTTAGGTTTTATGAACAAAAGAACTGTGTTCTAAACATCACACATAGCACTAATGTGTTGCCTCATACAGTATAAAAGATAAAGCTCTTTAAAAGTTGCAAACTAGAAGCTTTTATAGTTTGCATAGTCTTCAAGGATGAACTTCAAGAATTTTTGGACTTCAAGGGTTTTTTTAAAAGAAAAATCATGCAGGTCTTATACTTCAGCACAAAGAGGAGTCATGTACATTGGTTTAAACAGAGACAGAGAGATGTTCTGATATTAAAAACTCTGTGAATAAACCAATGTTTGGGAGGAATAAAAGACTCCTTTATGCAACTTAAAGCTTCTTAATCACATAATTACCATTTCAATAGTTACAGTTATGATTGATATGCATCATTTTTGGTAATGATAGTAAATCTGCTTTAGACTCAGATCCTTTATTCTGTTCATTCAAACAGGAAAGAGAGAGATGAAAAGTGGGAATCATAAAGAAAGAATAAGCAATGCTTGGAGCTTATCTGGCTTGGAGAAGTTTCACAGTCCAATTTGTCATTGTGCTCCATGTTATAATCCGAAACATTAATTTAAAGTCTCTTTTTTTCCATTTTTCTGCAGCTGAGAACATATCAGTGGATGCAGGATGTGAGGGATATATATCAGGGTGTGTGATTATGTCTAAAGAACAGAAGCACGCACAGACATCAGTCCACAAACTGACAGCATTGGTACAGTGGGGTGAGGAGCTAGTCTTTGCCCTGCCACTGGAGGGCGCACTGGGGGCTGATGGTTTGAATGGAGAAGTGGCCCTCTCCCTTCACTGCTGTGATCGATTTTCCCAGAATTCCACTCTAGGCACGATGCGCTTTAAGCTGGCTGATGTGAGCATGATGTTAGATGCTGACTGCTGGGTTGACTTACAGCCACCCAAACAGGTGAGTAACATTTCTTTGCACACTTAGTATGTAATTAATTTGAAAGATACAGCCAGTTAAAATGACAACAGACTACAGTTTAACAACCTTTATGAAAATGGTGGGGATGCATTAGAGACCAATTCAAAATGAAGAAATGTGAAAGTACTGTTTGAATCCAATCTCAGTGGCTGGGAGGTTAAGACATTGCAATAAAACATAACAAATAATTAAGTTACAGCTATATGGGCAATGTCTATTAATATACTGACAAATACGAAAATAATATTAATGGACATTGTGTGACCTTTAAAATGTATTAGTAGGCTAGTGGTCTACTGAGAGAAGGAAAAGTCAACCAGTGAGTCATGCAGGAGTTCTGTGTTAGGCTTATTGATGAGCGCCCACACATACACACAAAAACACACACACACTCACATCGAGTAGCCATTTACTCTATAACCTCTATCATGCTGGCATGAAATCTTACATACCTGAAAAGTGTAATTATATGAGAATATATGATTATATATTGTAAGATTATTAGAATTATATGTAATGGAATGTATTAAATAAAAAATGAATGACAATTGAGTCTAAAATAACCATACCCATTAAATATGCAAAAAAGATATGTGTTCTCTCTTACTGTACATCAGTAGAGGGTATATTCTACAGACACATTTAAACACAACTGCAACTCATTACTATGTAATGTTACCAGGTCACACACAAAATGTTATTATGGGATGCTACCATGTATTTACTTTGCTGTTTTTGAAATATCTTCATAAATGCAAAGTGCACAAAATGACAAGTCATAATTCAGACAAATTTGCACATAAATACAGTGAACTGCACACAAGAGGTGCTAAAAGAATAAATATGGAAGTATTTAAATAAAGATATATTCTCTCCATGCACATCTTGTGTGCTTAGAAATTCTTTGGTCTTTTGGTTTCATCATGTATCTCATGTATCATCATGTATGTGAAAACACATAGACAAGCAAGTATTCCACCCCCAATACTCTCTGTTTATGATGTCATAGCCCTCCATAGCAGGATATCTTTATCTGCGTCATCACATCTCCCAGAAGATATCCAGTTCCATTACACACACACGCGCACATACAGACGTGCCAGGAATAACTAACCATCGAACTGCAGAGAAAAGGGGAGGTGGAGGAGGAAGTGAAACAAAATGGAATGCACTACCTGAGTGGTCTTAGCTAATTTGTGACTATTTGTTTGGCACTGGTATGTGTATATAATGGGCCAGGCCTGTAATGAAGAGGGTGACGCAGGTTGCACTGGGCTACATGAGCACCACTCAAAATTATTTTTCGTATAGCAACATTTTAATTCATTTCCAGTCTTTGTCAGATGACTATTACTATGCTAATATGATCCAGTGACTGATGCAAAATATTAATTCAGGCAAATCACCTTGCAATATTATCCGTTTTGTCACTGTGACATTTTGCCCCTTGCTGGCATGATACAAAATATCAAGATTGGATTTGATCTAGTCACAGTAGATTAAAACATACCAGATAACGTTCACTTTTCAAAGGAAATGTCACATTCTGCTCAGGCAGATGGTTAAGTGGGGCTGACTAAAAGGTTTGGTGAATGTGTATAAGGCCATGATGGTAATTAAATAAAATCATTCAGAGTGTTTAACCTCAGCACTGTGCTGACAAATTAGTCATTTAGAATCAGTTTTTGCCCTGAGAGAAGAGTCAGTCACATTCAATCTGCAACAAATTACTACAACATTTGCATGAAATTATTCTTCACGCTGTCAAAGGTTAGGTTGGTGAACTATGCAAAGAGAACTGTGTGTACATACAAATTCAGTGATTAAACACAGCAGGTTTTTAGTCCACTAATTTGGCTAAACTTTATTTTATGACTTACAATATTCATTGTCGTTTCTCAGCAGGAAGTGACATCATCAGCTGGAGAGCTATTGTTGTCACTCAGTTATCTACCAGCAGCCAATAGACTCGGAGTGGTTGTGATGAAGGCAAGAGGACTTCTGTCAGACAAACTGAAAGACAACATAGGTATTACCACCTCATGTCTATATATTACTACCAACACGACTATAATTACACCCACCTTAACAGGAAAATGTAATAATTAAACTGCTACATGTTAATTAAATATGAATCAACTATGCACTGCATGTTTACAGATCTGTCAGTAAAGCTGACTCTGAAACATCAAAATGCCAAACTGAAGAAGAAGCAGACGCGACGAGTTAAGCACAAAATCAATCCAGTCTGGAACGAGATGATGATGTTGGAGCTACCAAGTGAGCTATTACCTAAATCCAGCATTGAGATGGAGGTACTAAACCTGGCTGGTCCCGGGACTTTGCTCCCTCTGGGCCGATGCATGCTGGGACTCCACACCTCTGGCACAGGCCTGCAGCACTGGAAACAGATGCTAGATAATCCACGCAAGCAAATTGCAATGTGGCATCCTTTATACACATAAGTGCTGAGATTAATGGTGTCCAGTATCCAGACACTACCTATACACAATGAATGGTTAAATCTGTGGTTGGATTTAATAATAGTACTCTACCCTTGTGGTGTAAAAACATGTAGTACTCTGATATATTAAATATGTAAGTGTATAAGAATGACAAACATTCTCTGAAGAGATCAAGATAAAGTTGACAGAAGCCAATCACAATAGTACCAATATTATTACCCAGTGTTTTAGAGTATTTTTATGTACGTTGTTCTGCATTTACCCTTGGTGTTGTTGTCAGAATATGTTTAAAATATTTAGTGCCATTTTAAATTGATGTTGGAGTCACACTAATTTCCTATTAAGTTTGTGAAAGATTGTCAACTTAAACATGACGCCTCATATTGATTGTCAGGTCAGGGGAAAATCAGACCACTGTTTCTGTAACAGAACAAAAACTTTTCTCATGAATTTACAATCCCAAAACATTTTAGGTAAAAACCTTCTTTGCTTGTTATGAGCTGACAGTAAAAAAATTACTTGTTTTAGTTCAGGTTAAAATTATCAGTATTATTATAACTACACTTTACTGCAGCAGAACATTGAACTAAAATATATGTAAAACATATCTTCCTGTCTTGTAAGGTTAATATATCTACAAGGTCTCGTGAAGGCAGCTGTATCCTTCTCAAGGTGCATGAACTATAAGCATTTACTAGAAGAGAAAAGTAATGATATGTCTGTGTGACTTATTCTTTGAATTGTCTTCTAAATGTATGATTAGACTTCTGGAAGCTAACAGATATTAATGTTATTAACATTTTCACTGTGGCATCTCTAACAGTCAAGTATTTCCAGGGCGGAGGTTCAATCTTAAAAGATAACCTGCTTCATTTAAGATTACTACAATTACAGTAATTACTTCATCTTGTAATTACTGTACTTATATGCCTGATAAATGCCTGATAAAAACCACCTAACTAGAACCAGTACCTACCCTGCAAATGTGCAGTTGTAGCCCAAAAATGTGCAGTCAGGCTGAAAGGGAACTAAACAAACTGTACGTATCACATATTTTCTGCTTTTGGATAAATACTGGGACATACTAAAACCAGAAAGCAGCTGCAAGTAAATATTCAGTGAAGTCTAAGTACTTATTATGTGTTTTACTGTTTTTATTTTGTGTGACCTAGTAATAATATATAACAATATAGCAAAAGTTTTAAATCAAATCAGATCATTGATTATATCATATTGAATTCATTATATTAATTAGACATTAATTAGATATCATCAACTCAAGGGTTTTAAATAATTTGCAATGTTTTAATTGCTGATAATTTGGTTGATTGATAAATCAGACAAATATCAGACATGTGTAAAATATTTATGTGTAAAAGCTTAAAAAAGTTGAAGATATTTTTGCAGTAGTTTTCTTGGGTAGCAATAAGCTTAGCAGTGTCAATTCTCCATCCTGCATGAACTTTCTTCTTGATAAATACGTTTGATAACATCATTCATTGCAAATGACATGTTACAAAATGTCACTGAAACAATTCATGATGAAATTACATTACTTCAATATCTGTTTATTTTCAGTAGATTGTTACAATCACTCAAATTTGGTCTATCTATATGACTTATACATTCTTCATCATATGAACAAAAATCTGTTGCTACATTATTTTTCACTCACTGATCCTTCTTTTTGTGAAACAAACAGTTTTGTTTGGGAAATAAAAATTCCTTTCTCAAAATGGGTTGATTTTGGTGTGTGGTTTGTACGAGATACAATCTAATAGAAATGACTAATCTCTATTTATAGAATTGCTCAGATTTCACATACGACACAGATTAACAGTCAGGAAGTGACAGACTGCACCTCCCACAGTCAGCATCACATTAACACACTGATCAATATATGAGAGAAAGGAAAACTGAACAACAAAAAATTATTATAATAATCACAGAAGAACACAGCACTTTATCACAGCATATTAAAGTCATCTTCTATTTGCGTTGCTCTTTCTGCTCTATTTATCTCTTTTTATGTCTCAGCCTTAAATGAAATATATGACCCTGTCTTGCATAACAGCTAATAATAATGTATTCTCTGATGGCATTAGTGGGTAAGCTGAGCAAAGTACCATAGTCTTATTAATGCATGTATAAACAGAAAGGATGGTCTCATTTTTTTGCATTTTGGCAGCCTTGAACAGCACAGGATACACTAGCAATAACTGCAATGCATCACTGATGAGCTTCTTATATAATCTAACTGATAGAAAAAAACTCCCACCTGGATGTGCTGGATATATGGCCCTGCCAGAGCTACAATTATTTTACTGGAAGGGCTGCAGATATTAATGATTAAATTACTGAATGAGAAATCCTACACACTACATATCACATGACAAATGACTTCTAAAATGCCCTTGTCAGCACAAATGGTTAAACACAGTTATAACAAGGTGTGAAACAGAGGAAGCAATAGACATCTAACAAAGTAAAACAATGTTCATTCTCCTGCCCTACTATTTAAAAGCAGAGAGAGAGAGAGAGAAAGAGAGAGAGAGAGAGGAAAATGGAGAGAGAATTATGATTATTCTCTTCTGCTGTAAAACCACATAATTACCCTTCATTAGCATTATAACCCCAGCGCAGACAACACTAAAACACTGCCGTCATTCTCATTATATCACAAACCCCTCCGTCACACTGGGAGAACAGTACATTAAATATAAATAAAGAACTCTGCCCTAGAAATCATTTCTATCTAATGCTTTGCTAAAGGAAGCTGCCACTGACTCTGAGCTTCACTCCCAGACACAAAACACATTACAACCAATACTGTTCTGTGTTATCACTCTCCTCTCTCTCGGCTCTGTGTGGTCTGTTTAGTGTAAAGGTTGCTGAATTACTGTGGTTAACAATTACAGATTCAGAGTAAGGAACACAGCATAAGATTAGAAACTAAACATCTTGGTATGGCCCTCTTAGCTATACAAAAAATATCTTGGCTAGAGCTGAAAAACCAAGTCAGCTAGTTGTACTGTTCTTTTAGATGGAAAATTGCCCAATAGTAAAACATAAAAGCTTTAGACGTTGACATAAATGAAGAGATGCCGAACCGCACACAGCTTCATGTCAGGGGTGTGAAAAACATTCAGATAAAACACTCACTATTCATAAAGTCAAGAGGGGCTTCATCATATGTAAGTGGTATTTCATTCAGAGTGATCAGTCATATGGAAAGAAGATGCAAAACCCATTTAATGAATTCAAAAACACGAACAAAACAGGCTAAATCCATTCTCTCACAAACATGCATAGACACAGTCTTCATCAACAACATGAATGCAGCGCCAAACTGCAAACAATAAACTTAGATTAAAACAGTTACATCTCACACCCACCCTGTCCCTCTTTCTTAATGGTTGGAAACATTACATCATACATTTATGCCTTTATATAACCTGTAAACTGACTGAAGGCTGCTTCATGTTTTACAACTCACAGTTTGTACCGACTGTACCGTTTGTGTGTCCTTTCTCTCCCCTCTCTGCCTCTTCTGGGTCAGATGGATCTATGTTGCCACGGAGATGTAAGAGGAAGAATGTTATTGGGGTCCTTCCTGTTTTCAATTTGGGGTCTGGTTTGTAATTTAGAGAGGTGTAGACTTCACATGAAATAACACGATTTAAAATCAGTCTCTTTACCAACTCAATACTAACAGACACCAGATTCAGAGATGCTTGACTATAACAAAAACAATTAGTTATATAATTAATTTTTTACTAAATAAGTAATCCACAATTTAATCATACTGATGGGTAAAGTCTTCCTCTACCTTTTTTCTGTTGAACAGTCTGTTGCACTTGTACAACAAATACACAACAGTAATATATTCTAGGTTTTGGCTTGACTGTTAAACCATGTTCCTCATATTTATTATCTGCTTAAATCTATCCAATTGTTTTCCATGGCTGCCAAAACCACATTCATGATATTCTGACCAGCTCATATCTGCATTGTCTTCAGCATAAATATAGCACTGATTTAATTACATTACCCTACAGGATGTTTAAAATAAAAAGCAGTGTGAGCTAGACAGAAATGTTGGGCTCTACTAACTCTACCTTAACCAAATACTTGCCTTTACATCTCGCCATCATGAAGGCATCTGAAATCCTGTCTCTCCAGCTCCACCTTGTGCTGGAAAAAGTATTTAGGCTGCGTAACTTTGTGACGCTCCTCGAGCCATTAAAGGCTGTTTAGAATAATAAAAGTGTGTATATTACTGCGCATGTGCTCTGACTTATACAACCCTTGTCAGCAACAATGTGGTTCGTTCAACACGACGTTTGTGAACGTTTATTATAAAGAGGGGAGTGTTGACATAAGAACTGTTTCTATAGGGAACAGTTTCTCCGTAGCAGCTACCTGACTTCCGGCTAATGGTTGTAGAATCATTTTCACGGAGTTTGGGATAAACAAGCGCTTTCATGGCCGACACAGGCGAGGGAAATAGTTCCCACAGTTGGTTAAAATCTTTTAACATGCTGTTACTTAGCATTATACTTTGCTATTTAGGGATACTTATAGATGTATAGATTATAGATGTACAACAAAATAGACACTTGCCGATATTTACTAGCTAGAACTTTACTACATCCTCGTGCTTAATGTCACTATACCTATATACACAAATAAGCATTAGGCAGTCCAACTAACATGCATTGCCAGTGTGACCACAGTTGCAGTATTATTGCATTGAAAATAACTGCTTTTTATGTACATTTAAACTGCTGTCAATTCTTTATAAATATAAATATATATTATTCTTATAGTAGTTATTAATGATAAGAGTACAGTATCAGAGTACCTTGGTTCACATCAGCCTCCTGATATTTCTTGTCACATAATTAAACATGTCAGAATACCATGTTGTCTTATTGTATGTATGTAGTATGTAGAGGTTCAGAAACAGGAATACTAAATGTATGGTTGTGCAAGACAGTAATGCAGTTCAACTGTATTACAGTTCTAAAACAGGATAATAGTTAAGTCATATTACATGGTCAGGATGGCCTGGGACCAAAGCAACAACATAACTACAAAGACTTTTTTAGCTTTTTTAAATTAAGCTTTTTTAAATTAAAGACTTTCCTTTGGTTTGCTGGTTTGCCGCTGATATCAGTAAATATTGACCTCTATGTGCAATGGACCTTGTTTCATCACTGTTTATACAGTCATTGTACATCTGCAAAGAACACCTGATAGGAAATGAGCTAATCTGAGAAGAAACTTCTGGTTTTGTTGAAGCCATGATCATGTCATTCACAAATTGTTAATTACTATGTGCACTTTTATATAATAAACCATTATTGCTATCTTTGCCTACACAGGCAGTTATTTTGTTTTGTAAACAGGAATCTGATTATTAGTAAACCAGC